>SNQJ01S0069631.1:0-22960 GCA_010110895.2 Picea sitchensis | reverse complement strand
TGTAATATGGTAATACCATATTACATTGTAATATGGAATTACCATATTACAATGTAATATGGTAATACCATATTACAATTTAATATGGCATTACCATATCCCGTGTATTTTATTTTTTTTAAACTTGAAGGACGCATCGCAATATCGACGATAGTTCGTTGGAAACCAATTTTTATTTTGAACAATCATGGCAATAAAGATGAAAGTTCGTCTCAATTTGCCATGGTTTTTCGTCGCACATACAACATCTATGTCGTAAGTTTGGTATCGGCATAAATTTTCGTCGCTATTGCCATGCTTTTTCGTCGCAATTTGCCACGGTTTTGTGTCGCACATACAACATCTGCGTCGTAAGTTTTTGTCTTGGCATAAATTTTCATCGCTATTTCCACGCTTTTGCGTCGCATCTTTCCACATTTTTTTTTACATTTCCATATTAATGATGATGACACGTGGAGAGCTAATTTCATCGACGAAAAAATAACGACGAAAAAAAGTCTTCGCTTTCGTGGAAATTGCGACGGATAAGTGTGGCAATAGGAATGAAAAATCGTCGCAAATTTGGTCATATGTACTAGTGACAATATCCAAAAATAGTTTGTTGTCCAAAACTTTCAGCAGTCAATTGTCCTCAATAAATCAATAATAAAACATAATCAAAAACCATATTTTCCACTTTGAGAGACAATTTTTCCTTTGTTGTTGGTATCCCCTTTTGACTTCTCTGAATTGGCCTTAGGTTGGGTGGAACCTTGAGGCTTGATCTCGTTGATGACATGGGAACAATCATCTCTTAGGTGCATAAGAGATGATACTGACTTGGCTGATGAAGGAGAGGAGGGGGAAACAACTTCTTTTTCTTTGTCATGCATGTGATGGGTTTGGTTTTGAGTCTTTTTCTTGTGTGGAAGGACTGTACAGGTGAGTGTGCAAGGGAAATATAGACATTTGAGATAATAGTTGGAGGAGGAGGAGGTAAAGACAAATTTGGCCAGCCACGATGGTGGGAGACTGTTGGGTCAACAATATTTTTCCATCCATCATTCTCGAGAACTTCAGGTTGCAAAGATACATGAGGTGGCACATGGATACCAGGAACATGATGAGGCTATAAGGGAGGCCTCTCTGGTATAGGATGGACTACCCCTTGTCCAATCCAATTGAAAACTCCATCTTGAAAGAGCTGGTTTAACTATTGAGGATCTGCATCAAAATGCATTGAGAATATGGTTCTTTTAGGCCCTCTGTTCCAATTTCCCCTGCCCCTATTGTTTCAACCATGACTTCCTATGTTGAAGAAACTCATCCTGTATTCAACAATTATTAGCAACTAGCTCTTAAACATACCATACATGACATTCTCTTAATATGAAACAAAGTTTGGATCAACAATCACATTAGACCCATGCAATCCAATCCATAAAATTTATCTAATAATTGTCAAATGAGCAGGGGGTGAAAAATGGTCCAGGGATATCTGAGGGAATTGTATTGTATTGAAAAAGTGATATCATGATTAGGAGTAAGAACATGATTATTGATTGAAAATTAATTCAATAACTGATTGTGCAATAATATCAAAACATATTAGCTGCCATCCATCTCTGTGTCATTTAATTATCACTGTCACACAAAGTTTTAATTTAATTTTAGTGAACAGGGTGTGCAAAATTAATTTGGGATCGTGAGGTGATTTATAATGAGCGAAAAAGTAGAAAATGAGAGGGAATTAGATGGATATTGTTCATAAAATAAATTAAATCAATAAACTATCATAACTCTATTTCAAACTTAATCCAGAAATAATCCATTTCCAATACCAAAACATTCACTGTTCCTCAATTTTATACAAATTGCTTGTTGTCTCAATAACAATTTAATTTCCGGGAAATCTTCAATTTATAACAGTATGTGTATTATAAATTATGAAAACATTTCCAATTCAACAGTAGTGTATGCTCTACTGTTGATCTCTTTTCCTTTTTAAAACAAACAAAACATGCACAACAATCTTTGCTATCAATGCCCAACATTTATCCTTGGTAATCAACCGTAATACACCCATGATAACAATCAACAATCACTGTCATCTAATAAAAATCAGGCCCAATTTATTTACCCAGAGGTTCCTTTTAAAACATGAACATACTTAAGAGAATGCATGATGAACCAACCATATACACAAGTCTTCAATCATATCATTGACACAATCTTGAATCGACAACAACAATCAAAACCAAAAATATAACCCCGAGCTTGATCTCTGTGTGAATTGATACGTATACACTTCCTGTTAAAACAATCATAGTCTGCACGGTGATTTAAATAAGATGCATGTAGAGAACATAACTAATTTGACACACATGAATCTCTGTCAAACTTTGACAGAACCATAATCGTGCTTGGTGAAACAATCACTCACACATGTGTCTTCTTATCTTTAAATGCAATCGTGATCATGCTAGGATTAAACACATTAATCAAGAACATAATCGAATATAAGGGTATATCTTGGTTGTAGGTAACCCTACTTTTCTTCATGTTCAAATGAATTCATCACCGATAGGACACACAAAAATTCGACCAAGGGGAGGGAGCCCATGCCTTTAAAATTTCCACAATTCAATAAACTAATAACCCAACACTTGACAAACCCCAGAAGGTTCCCGAGGAAGGTATAAGCAAGTCAGACTCCAATTCGGGCCCTTTAAAAATTAAATGCAGAGAGGTAAGAACACAAATGGATCATAACATTTCCAACTTCAATAATTTACCATCGAGGAGTAAATAGAAATAATCTTAAAAAAAACATAGAGCCATGCTCATTTTTTAAACAATACAGTCCTTCAACTTATAACTCCGAGCTCTTGACATAACCATAAGTGAATTCCCGAGTAGAGAATAAAGAAATTCAAGTTCGATAACCAAGGCACAAACATAAGTCTTTAACACTTTTCAGAGATGAGTGAGGGTTAACTTAAACAATGAAGGATACTCAAAACAAAAAGAGACCATATATTTTCCAACACCCAAGAGGTCGATAGCTTTTGACGACAACAATGGGGATGCCTCACATCATACAATCATCATTATAGCAGAGACGAGAGGAGCGAGTGTGGAAACTCTTTGTGGAAAAATTTAAGGATGCAACTCATATTAATTCGATACCTACACAGACCTATATCAAACATTTTGGGCCAACCAAGATGGGCTGTGGAAATATTTTAGTTAAACCACAGTAAAGAACGGACCATTAACAATATCTCGGGTCTTAGACAAAGGAAACACACCAAATGTCTACAATTTCTTTGCAACTGGATAAATATTACAACCACGATCGAGAGGGAAAATGAGTTGACAACCACTAATACACATAATGGTGGTTAAAACCCCTCAACCATAAAACTCAGAGATCATTGCACCACTGTCACCATTATTCCATAGAGAACCATCATACAAAACCAAGCTGACTGAGCAAATAACCAATGCACAAAATTTATAATCAATAATACCCATTACTATGCTTACAAATACCAACATTTCGTAGTCATCATAGAGAGGCCATAACACCATATTGACACACAGTCGAAAAAATCAAGAAAACATAGAACCCATGCAAATCCTGAGCCACCATTTGATTCATAGTACAGAGAGTCCATCATGGATGGAGAGAAAAGAGTCATACCTGTGAGAAAATTGCTTAAATGTCGAGTTGGTCGAGTTTTCCCTTCTGAAATCTGAAATCGCAGAGCTTCCACAACCAACAGAGAAACATTGAAACAATGCTAGGGTGACAGGTGATAGGGAGGTTTGGAGTGACGTGCAATAAATGCACCTCGCATCTTCACCTAGACCCATTTAAATCCATGTACGAGCCAACCACTAACATAACATCCACCATTAAAATCAAACCATAAAACCAATGCATAATTCAATGCCATATCCATCGTAATATATGATACCATATCTATTGCATAGTACGCCACCCGAGATATATCATATCTATATGTTAACCTCTTTCCATAACTCCATACGATAATCACCTATCAACGTTACTATATGTGCCTCCATTCAACTTTTAATAAAAAATGCATAGTCCTTTAACCAAACACCTAGTATAATAGATAGGTCCAACACTTGTATCCATTTATACATTCATTTGAAGTTTATATGTAGTCTTTTACCATGGCCTTGGGATTAACACACAGTTCCTTTCCTTTTGTTTTGAGCTAGCTCCCATTTAATTATCCCTTGCATAAACTGTATATGGATTAGTAATCGATGTATGGATTAGTAGTCAAGGTTATAACATAACATAACATAGAACTTGTAACAACATGATCCTCATACCCATGGAATTGTTCTGTGTCGCAAGTAAATACCAACAGCATAATGCATCAACCACCCATTTATCACATCAAATGAAACCAAAAATGCATCTTCAACTGCATGGGAATGTGTAGGAAACATCATAACAACAACAACATATAAGCGTAACATGTCTATTTTTTCACCTCTAGTCTACAAGGGGGTCCCACCTACTAGTATTATATTATTATCAAAATTAAATAATAGCACCTTAGCAATCCTTTTTGGGCGAAATTCATCGTTGCGATTTTAATCTTCAACACCCCACGCGTATATCAGAGAGATATAGTATATAACACTCCCTTTTTGGTGAGGACCTCTACCTAAGCCAATTATAAATTCCTACCTTGTAGTGATACTTGGCCAACATGCCACCAAAAAGGGAAATTCTACACTAAATAATCCCTTAGACATTCCTACTTGGACTCTTGATGAAGGTGAAGAAATGCGCAAGGACACAAATGATTTACAAAAGAAGGAAGTAACAAAAGATGAACTACAAAGGATGATGGATTCAACTGAAGCTAAGATGAAAGTGATAATGGATACTAAGATGGATGGTTTAAAATGAGAGATCATGGAAGGATTAAAAAAATTTCTAATAGAGAGGCCACCTGAAAGTGACAATGAAATTCATGATGAGGAAAAAATGAAGATGAATCAATACTGGAGAAACTGCAACTTTGGGTTGAAGACCAACGACTTTTCTAAGATCGATATGAAGAAGTTTTATGGAAAGGACCTAATCACATGGATACTCTAGATGGAATAGTTCTTTGATCTACATGATGTGTTGCACACACAAAAGGTATGAATTGCATATTTATATTTAGAACCCAATCAATTTATGTGGTATTGATGGATTTTCTCTCACAAATCACTTATCACTTGGAAAATTTTCACAGAATAAATGATAGCATACTATGAGGATACAAGGAGCAATACCTTCTTCTGGCATCTGCCAATTGATAAATCTCAAGCAAAAGGGTTTAATTGCGTAGCATATCGAGAAATTCCAAAGATTGAATATAAAGGTAACATATATTCCAGATGAGCACCTGATTGATGTATTCATAGGAACTTTAAAGGATAACATCCAACATGAGTTTCACCTTTGGTAACCCAAATCATTGGAGAATGCGTTCAGGGTGGCGAGAAATGTTGAAAGTAAAAATATGGCTATGGATACTAGAAGGACCACTCCTAACATATATCGAGAGAATAATTTTCCTTATTCTAAACCACCTCAACAATTGGAGGAAATAAAAGAAAAAGGTTTATGATTTAATTGTGAAAACAAGTACAGTAAGGGACATAAGTGTGGTGAGAATAAATAATTATACATAAATTGTGGAGAGGAAGAATAACAAGAACAAGAACCATCTCAAGATGAAAACGTAGAAGATATTTCTTCTGAAGAGTTGACTCCCACCATATCATGTAATGCATTGGCTATAATTATCACTCCTCAAACCCTCAATATTGAAGGATATATCAAACATAAAAAGGTAATAGTTCTAACTGATTCTGGTAGTACTCATAATTTCATTCATTATAAATTAGCCAAATCTCTCAATTGCTTTATATATCCAGTTCCAGAGTTTTAGTTAATGATTTCAAATGGAGGAACTACCAACTGCTCAGGAAAATGCCATAAGATCAATCTTACTATGGGGGAATATATAATGAATAGTCCAATGATTTCTATACCCATGGGTGGTGTTGATGTCATACTAGGAGTCCAATGGTTACAATCATTGGGAACAATGGATTTTAATTTTCAAGAAATTTTCATGAAATTCTCATTGGAAGGAAAGGAGATTGAGTTAAGGGGTATCACAAGGAAACCTAGTACGGTGATAAGCTCTAATGGTACAACCAAATTATTGAAAAAGGGGCATCAGGGTGTAATTGTACAACTATGCTCACTAGATGTTCAAACATCTAATCCATCTATTCCCCTATATCTCCAAGGGATAATTGATAAGCACTCCAAAGTATATGAAGATATCCCTAGAGGTCTTCCACCCACTCACGATCATGATCATGCTATTCAAATAATTCCTAGGAGTATTCCTCCTAACATCAGGCCTTACATATACCCTTATTCCCAGAAGAGTGAAATTGAGCGTATGGTTGAAGAAATGTTAGAGGTTGGAATTATTAGATCTAGCAAAAGTTCTTACTCTGCACTGGTAGTAATAGTACTCAAGAAAGAGGGCTCATGGCATATGTGTCTATATTATAGAGAGATCAACAAGATCACCATCAAAGATAAGTTTCCCATTCCCGTTATTGATGAATTGTTAGATGAACTACATGGAGAAATCTACTTCACAAAGTTGGATCTCCATTCAGGGTATCATCAGATTATAATGATGGAAGAAGATATCCCCAAAAAACCATTCTGAACTCACGAAGGACATTATGAATTTTTGGTCATGCCTTTTGGCCTTATGAATGCACCTTCCACATTCCAAGGGTTGATGAATTATATTTTCAATCCCTTCCTTCGAAAATTTGTGTTAGTATTTTTTGATGATATACTAATCTATAACAAGTCTTGGGAGGATCATGTTCGACATGTTGACAGGGTGCTACAACTACTAAAGGAGAAACAACTATATGTCAGACCATCCAAATGTTTCTTTGGGGTGAAGGAGGTAGATTATTTGGGTCATATTGTATCTCATGAAGGTGTCAAGGTAGACCTTAACAATATTAAGGCCATGATTGACTAGCTGATTCCCAAAACATTGAAGAATCTTAGAGGATTTTTGGGTTTGACAGGTTACTACATCAAGTTTGTTCGGAACTATGGAAGAATAGAAGAACCTTTAACGACATTAACTAAGAAGGATGGATTTTCATGGATTCCATAGGAAACCCAAGATTTTGAACAATTTAAAGAGGAAATGTGCAAAGCTCATGTCTTGACCACACCAGACTTCACAAAAACATTTATTGTGGAATGTAATGCCTCGAGAAATGGAATTTGTGTTTTTCTAATGCAATAAGGAAGGCCCCTTGATTTTGAAAGCTGGCCACTCAATGGAAAGGACTTACACAAACCCATTTATTGGAAGGAATTTACGACAATACTACATGCATTGAAGCAATGGAGCCCTTACCTAATAGGTATGCACTTCAAGTTCAAAATGGATCATGACAGTCTTAAATACTTCTTGGAACAGAGACTATCTTTAGAAGAACAACCAAAATGGGTGACCAATATGTTGGGATATGATTTTGAAATCATCTACAAAAAAGGGAAGAAAAATGTTGTGGTAGATGCACTCTCAAGAAAGGATGCAGATGTTGAGGCCTTTATTTGTTCTATCCTGATCATCCAACCTGATTGAATAAAAAAATCAAGGGATAAATGGAAGAATGAAAAAAAGTGTGGAATCTCATTCAAAGGTTGCAGTAGGATTCCAATGCATCAGATACATTTACATGGAAAAATGATTCACTATGGTACAAATATTGCTTATATTTATGTAAGAATTCCCAACTAAAAAAAAAGGTACTTTTGGAATTGCACACCTCTTTGGTAGGAGGGAACTCAATATTTTTGAAAACCTATCATAGGGTCAAGAAGGATTTTTTTTGGGGATGGCCTTAAAACTGGTGTTCAAAGGTTTATGGTAGAATGTTTGGTTTTCCAACAAAATAAGGTGGAAATAATTAAGACCCTGAGTATTTTACAACCATTAGCCATCCGAAGTCAGTGTTGGGAGGAGGTTTATGTGGATTTCATCACAAGGTTACCAAAGTCTGAAGGAAAGAATGTCATCATGGTGATTATTGATAGACTGACCAAGTATGCACACTTTTGTGCACTCTCTCATCCTTTAAAATCTATTACAATTTCCATCACATTCATGGAGATAGTTCAAAATATACATGGAATCCCAAAGATTATTGTAAGTGACAGAGATCCCATCTTCACTGGACATTTTTGGACAAAATTATTTTATTGTTTGGGTACTCAATTGGGTCATAACTCATCTTATCATCCTCAATATGATGGACAAACTAATATAGTGAACACATACATGGAAGGCTACCTTCGTTGATTTGTCTCTGATAAACAAACACAATGGTTCAAGTGGTTACCCTTGGCAAAATGGTGGTATAACACTTCATTTCATACTGCAACAAAAATGACACCATTTATGGCGCTCTATGGATATCACCCACCATCCATAACTTCTTATATAAAATAAAAATCTAAGTTTAAAGAAGTGGAAGATCAGATCGAGCATCAACAACAAGTTCTCCAACTCTTAAAGGAAAACCTAACCATGGCACATAAATGCATGAAACAACAAGCATATCAACATCGTAGTGAAAGAAGTTTTGAAGTAGGGAATTGGGTATTTTTAAGACTACAACCATACAAACAGATGTCCCTCAAGAAAGCTAAGAAGGATAATAAATTATCACCAAAGTAATATGGCCCATATAAGGTGTTGCAAAAAATTGGTACTATGGGATACAAATTGGAGTTGCTTGCATCTTGGTGAGTACACCCAGTTTTCCATGTTTCATGCTTAAATAAGGTTATAGGTGACAAGATCCTAGTTCAAAATATATTTCCAGAACTTGACGAGGAAGGAAAAATCATATTGAAGCCTGAAGCTATCACTGACACAAGAATTCACCATTAAGGAATAGATCCATTTCAGAGTATCTCATTAAGTGGAAGAAACTACCTACTGAAGATTCCACTTGGGGAGATGAGTCTTTTATATAGAAGCATCCAGAATTACTCAAGCATTGCGGACAACACTTGTCTGAAGGGGAGGGGCATGTTAATCCCTAAATAGTGGCACATTACCCCTTAATTGGGACATATTACATTAGTATTGTTATTTTATTTATGTCAGCTTGCGTCCATTAGTTGTAATTGTACCTCCTAGTCTCCTATATATACCAAGGAGACATTTTCATCTGGAATCATTTTGTAATTGTGAGTTCATATGATGTATAAGGATGTTTCCCCCTCGAAGAGGCTTATTATCTGAATTTCTCTCTTTGTCAAGGCGTTGAGTTCTTATTCTGAGGTTTTTATGCTATTTTGATATTTGGTTCTTAACAAATAGTAAAAATAATCATTTAAAGTTCATATTATCACATTGTATTTTCACCCTTGGAATAGGAAAATGTACTTATAAAGAGTGTGACATTGTGAGTGACAAGGAGGATTCTTATGATGCAAGGTAAATCTAAAGAACAACGAAAGGAAAGAAAATAAACCTACACTTATGATATTGTTGTGTTTTTGGCATGTTTTATATTATACAAAAGAGGGATATACAAGGTCATTCATGTTTGGAATGAAAACTATATATGGAAATGTACCATTTATTAACACTAAGAAGCATCCAAAAATATGGTAAACTACCTTTCAAGCCTTAGCAAATTGTCTTGGTGTAGGAATTAAACATTGGCAAGAAATTGAATAATCCAATCAAGAATTTGAATAGTTATGATTTCATTGCCATTTTATAATTTGCCAAAAACCATTAGAATTAAATTCTCTTCTATTAATATTTGCATTGTAATGCTAGTAACTTTTATTTGGACATTATACTCTTGATAACTTAATCTTATTGTAATGAAAATTGACTTGAAAACTCTTTTACATAGAGTTTCCACTATTAAAACAATATTATTTCCTAGAGTGATGGGTATTTAATAGTTATACATAGAGGGACATATTTTTACATAGGATAAAGGTGTAACATGTATTGACCATACAAAATAGATAGTTCATGAATGAACAAACCAAAAGAAATATTTGTAACCATTTTGAATGGGGCATTTCTTGCATGAGAAATGATTATTAATGAGTGAATTCAACAACCACTAAATTCCATGAGACCTAATTGTGAATTCAAGTGGACAATGTAATGTGGTATATCTAGCACAATTACTTGAATTAAAAATTCTATGAATATGTTTTACTTGGAAATATTGGTTGCAAGACTAAGACATACTCCACCTAATATCAACAACCGACCCATGGGCGAGTAAATCACCCGCACTACAGAACCAAGGTTTTAGATGAATCTATTGGAAATGTCTATGAATCCTACAAACATGGGGAAATATGACAACATTACCAACCAAGTACAAAGCATGATAAACATAGGATAAAAAAATAAAATAAATAAAAAAATTCAAAACAAAACATTCATATTACAATAATAAAAGGGTATCATCGATATTACTATCATGCATAATAACTCTTCAGATAAATATTTTACCAATAATTATTTTTATTCAAAATATGTTATTTACCAATAGTTAATCATGAAATTCACAATACACAAAGATTTAACATGGAAACCCAAATGGGAGAAAACCACACAAACTTTCTTTATAAAAAAATTGTAAGCACCAATATACAACAAACACCAATATGCAATAATATTTGTAGGAAACAAACTACATGGGACACCAATCCCCTTCTTGAGAACCAACTTAGCCAATGGGAACCAACCCACATATTTATTGTTCACGGGCACCAACCTGTAGGAGACACCAATTCCCTTCCTTGCCCCACCTTGCTGCCCTGAACAATTTGTAACTCGTATCTTGCTTCAAAAAACCTATCCAACATGCTTCATCCTCTATGTCATCAAACCTCTACGTCATCATATATTCATTGCCTCTAGTATTTTGTTGTGAACCTTAGATTCTCACTTCTTCACACTTCACACATCGCTCACTTACACACATTCAAAAACAAATTCGGGAACTTTATTTATACAACTTGTGTACTTATGGATTTGTCCACAAAAATAAATTCATAGGGGTCAGCTCCAACTTCCTCAAAATCAAGCTTCAAATATACTTCAAATAAGGATACAAGACCCTCCATGAAATCCAGTCTCTGCATGTGATCTGGCTCACTAGTCCTTGACACTCGATTGTTGTCCGATATAGATCTCAATTCATTCTCCTCTGTTGATTTACGATCGCATTGATCAGGATCATCGGGGGACCAATGCACTATACACCACTTCAATGTACAACAACTGTTTGATATGTCCTTCATTTTATCACAAATGTCGCTTTATTATTTCATATCGGGACCACCGGGGTGCCAAAACAATCAACACCATCTCGATGCACAATAATCATTTGATCATTTCTTCATTCGATCTCATCTGTCAATCTACGATCCATCTATCAGGACCATCGAGCTTGTCAAATTTACCTCTATCTAAGTTATTTATCATAATCCTCTTGGATCACTTCAAATATGCATACTTTGAACCCTAAACTACTCCTTTTAGACTCTAAAATTCTAAACACTCTCCATCGTCGATCATTCAAGATCTATTGTCACTGCTCCTTATCCTTACTTCCACTATGCCAGGTCTTCGTCAGTCAACTTCCACGTATCTTCCCCATGCTACCTTTACATTCATGGATGTCATTTTCCATGTGTTATCTTTAGAACCGTTGATCTATTCAACTTTGAATATATCTTTGTTGTCAGTCGAAGTTGTTTTGTTGGGGTTTTTCTAGTTAGTGTAATCTGATGGATTCATCCCGACAACCAATAAGATGCCTCTATGCATCGCTTTCATAGCCTTGATCTATATTACTCCTAATATTTCTTATTCATTGATCGATGTCCTTCTTTTCTAAACAATCTGGCAGTCTATGACTCTGACCGTCATCGTGATGCTAACACATGGAATGATGTGGCCATCTGTTGGAATAGGGGCAGACCCAGGGTTCAACTCTAACAACGCACTAACAAGACCTAAATACTGGCCCTTTCGAAAACACCTGCAAAGAAGATGCAGTCTCACCCAAAGTAGCAATAGGGGGTTGCAGGACACAGGTGTCTACAACCAGAGGAAATCCAAAGTGATTCCAAAGACAACAGAAACACAATTTAGATATTCTTTACCACTCTTAAGCTTACTTCGCAAGTTATATCTATGATCTAACACAAAAATTCAATAATAGGATAATAGATAGAAAATAACACAACATCCACTACAAGATAATAAGATATACGTGGTTCACCCTCTCCCCAGGGCTACGTCCACAGAACTATTTTTCTTGATATATTAGATGAAAACATACAGTTCTATATGCACACTTAGTTGCATATCTTCTCTCTATATCTCTTTCTCTTTCCTCCCTGTGCACCCAGTTGCAGGGGTGATCTTCACACCCAGCTGAAGATATTACAATACAAACTCAATATCACTCTCAGCAACAGTAATAGAAACAACAAAGACTAACAACCAATTATTGATCAACCCTCTCGACTCTCCTAGAAATTTATTTATACATTACATGACTTCCTTAGACAACCTTAGAACGAAGTCTAGGTGTCAAAACCATAGGTCCAAAACCCTAGGTGCCAAACCCTAGGTCCACTTGGCCCACGTTTTAAGGGCTTTGCTGACCTGTCCTTCCTTATTTTCCGTGAGGTGCTCCAAAGCACCCTTTGTTGTATTTTTTTGCTTGTTGAGTTGTCCATGATCCATCTTCCTCAATGCTTTGTATTCCTCAATCTTCTCTTCCTTACATAACCAAGGGCCAACAGGCCCCCAACACTCATGTGTGACTCGTCTTGAGTCAATATTGATCCTTCTGTATCACTTCGACTACAGACTACATGGAGCAGCCTGTGATTTCTTCTCTGTTCATCCCTGTCTTGTGCAGACTGTCTTTTTTATGTCTGGTACCCAGTTTCAATTGCACCTGGTACCTATACCCTTCTTCCTTTACTTTTACTGAGAGCTACGAGGTAGCTAGTTGTCACAACACAACTTCAATTGGATCCCATTCACTAACCCATCCTTCCATTCTCCCTTAAGATTTTTCAACTGTGCATCTCCTCCTTCTGTGACATAGGCAACCTCAAATGGTCTGAGCCAATGTGTCATGAACTTTCCTGGATGCTTCATGAACTTGCTGTCATATAAAAATACCAAATCTCCTTTCTTAAATGCTTTCTTTTGGATATGTCTATCATGGTAAGCCTTTTCTCTTTCTTTTTGTACCCGCTGATGAAATTCTGCAATGAACCTGCCTTCTTCCAGTTCCATCAACTGCACAAGCCTGCCCTTCCTTTTTTTCCACAAGGTGATCCAAAGAACTTGTTGTTGTCTTTTTCCGCTTGTTGAGTTGTCGATGATCCATCTTATTCAATGCTTTGTCTTCCTTGATATTCTCTTCCTTACATACCCAAGGGGCAACACCATCCTTCTTCATATACCCTATGTAAGTTGGTTAGGTGGAACCCATGTAGATCTATGGTTGTTAACACATCTCATTCACACACTGACCACCGATCTAGATTTGTCCTCAGAGGTCCTTTTTCAGAGTACCTTCACTGTAGTCAACCAATTTGCTTCGACCAAACCCTCTCCGATGAACAATGTATATCTGTTTAACATACTACAACCAACGGTCAAGATCTTCTCCAACCAAACCTTCCAAGGGATCTATGAATTTGTACTTGAGGACACATGGATCAATCATTATGCTACATGTGACATTGACTTGGTAGTTGACCTCATTATGATGTCATCACAACTTCTGACTCTCGTTTGTACACCATGTTGACCTAGCACTTTGACACATGGTTATATATAATGAATTACATGTGGCTACTCTCATGGATTTTCAGGAGTCGACGATCTGACTTAACAAGCATTGATTTATGTTGTCGTCGTGTCATCGTTGAAAATTTTCCCACAAGGCTCAATTATCCCTACTTGGTGATACTGGGCTCCACTTTGAAATTTCCTCTCCGATAGAATGCTTCCACATGTCATCTTCTAGATTCGTTGATCTGGTTTGCTTCAATGTCGACGATCAAGTCGTCATCAAAAATTTATTTCATCGGCCTTGAGTATCATTGTCGATGATCACGAGACTTCCAACTTTAGTGATAACTTGTCAACGATCAACCCTTTAACGATATTGGGTCCCACTTTGAAACTTCCAGTCCAATAGAATGATCCTACATGCCATCTTTCGGGTCCTTTGATCTTGTTGTCCTAAGAGATCATCCTCCACTATCGATGATTTCTTTGAGGCTTGGTTATGGGCGTGATAAATACCCAATGATATAATTGTGACTGTAGATTATGATAGGAGTAGCTCCGACCAGATCTCCATCGTTTGTTTATTTTACACTATAGACTGGATTCTACAATTTCTCAATTGTACTAGATTTACTTAGCAAAAGATCAATTATTCTTCTTGATACCTCTGATCTGGCTCAGATTGGTGGCAATAATTGACACACGATCCCTTGTAAGCACTCACACTTTGCTACTAATGCAGGAAGGGATTTGTTCCTCTTCATGAAGTATACATGCATTAACACTCTAGGTGCTTCCTCTATTTTCCAGACTCAATCTTTGACTGTCTAGGTGCTTCCTATGTCTTCTTGGTTTGATCCTTGGACCCGTATTTTACCCAATGCGTGTTCTCCCCCTACTTTTGATTTTAGTGACATCTATCGTTGTCTATGTTTGACATCATTGACAAAAATATTTCCAACAATCTCCCCCTTTGTCATTGATGGTAACATCTGGTTCATTTGGTACTCCTCTAGTTCTTGACTCCTCTAATTCTACTCCTTTGGTTCTTGCAAGTCTCTCTTTCTATAAATATCCCCCTGTCTTGTTTCTCTCCCCCTTTGAAATCAATGGAAAAAAAATGTTTGTATTCAATAATCTCTTCATTTTAGCCAACAACCTTCTTGTCTTTTTGTTGCTCCTCCTAACACAACACTATTCAGTTTACTGCTCCCCTTGATATTTTGATTCTGTTGAGATACCAATAGATTTTAGCTGAAACTTTTACTGAGAAGTGGGAATTACTCCCATCTTCTGTTTGAGATACTCAAATGTATCTCTAGGTAGGGGTTTTGTAAATATCTCTGCTATTTTTTCCTTGGTAGGGACATATTCCAACTTGACAATCTTATCATTCACTTGTCCCTTCAGAAAATTATATTTGATTGGGATATGTTTTGTCTTTGAGTGCATTACTAGATTCTTTGAAATGATTATAACGTTAGTGTTGTCATAGAATACATAAATCGATTGCTTGTATTATACCTGAATGTATTGCAATGTTTGTTTTATCCAAAAAATTTGTGTACAATGGGATGTTGCTGCAATGTACTATTCTTCTGTTGTGGACAATGAGATTGAATATTGTTTCTTGATTAGCCAGGATAGTAAAACATTACCTAAGAAAAATTCTCCTCCACTTGTGCTTTTCTTGTCATCAAAATTGCCTTCCCAATATGCATCAATATATGTTGTTAGAGTAAAGTATTCTCCTTTTGGATACCATAGTACAAAGTCCAAAGTACCCTTAAAATATCTAAATATTCGTTTGAAATCTTGTACATGTGTTTCCTTGGGTGTAATTTGAAGTCTTCCAACTAGCCCTACTACCTGCATTATGTCTAGCCTTGAAGTTGTCACATAAAGTAGGCTGCCTATCATTGACCTATACAGATATTGACCAGTTTCCTCATATTCATCCTCCTTGTTAATCTTACATCCAGTGACCATGGGTGTGCTGACAGGATTACAATATTCCATTTCAAACTTCTTCAACATCTCTTTGATGTATTTGGTCTGAGAAATGAATATTCCTTTGTTGTTTTGAGTAATCTGTAGTCCCAAAAAGAATGAAAATTCTCAAAGCATGGACATATCAAATTCATTCTGCAAAATTTTGGCTCATTTTATCATCATTAGTCCCAAATATAATATCATCCACGTACACTACAATTATCATCATTTTTGCATTATCTATTTTGATGTAGATATTGTTGTATGTTGTTCCCCTTTTGAAACCTTGTTGCTGCAGGTACTTTTCAAGTCTTGAATACCATGCTCTGGAAGCTTGCTTTAAGCCATATAATGCTTTCTTCAATCTGCAAACATAGTCTTTATTTTCTGACAATAGGAACCCTTTAGGTTGTTCTATGTACACTTCCTCTAGATCTTCGTTTAGGAATGCTAACTTGACATCCATTTGATATACTTTGAAATTTTTAAAACTTGCAAATTCCAAAAACATCCTAATGGATTCTAATCTTGCAACAGGTGAAAATGTTTCTTCAAAATCAATTCCTTCTACTTGAGTATACCCTTTACATACCAGTCTTGCTTTATTTATTTCTACTTTTCCATCCTCATTCAACTTGTTCTTGAATACCCATTTAGTTCTGATCATATTTTTATCCTTGGGTCTTGGGACAAGCTCCCAAGTCTCATTTTTATCAATATGGTTTAACTCTTCTTCCATAGAATTCACCCAATGATGATCATTATGAGCTTCTATAAATAATTTAGGTTCTACTTGGGACAATAAGGAGAGATTCATCAGTTCATGTATGTTTGCCAATTTCCTCCTGGTCCGAGTTCTAGAATTTTTGTCACCAAGAATCAAATTTTTTGGGTTATTCTTTTGTACAAACCTTGATGGTGTTTGTGTGTCTTGGTGTTCTACTTCTTCTGTCCTGTATTCTTCATTTTCCTGTTCTTCTTCCTCCTTTTCTTCTTCATTTTCTTGTTCTTATTCCTCTTGTTCTTCCTCATTTTCTTGTTATTCTTCTTCATGTTCATCTTATTCTTCTTTAATATACTTGATTTCTTCATCTATTCTGACATTAATACTTTCAACAATATTCTGCATCATTTTATTGTAACATCTATAAGCTTTTATTTTTTATGAGTATCTAAGAAAAATTCCTTCATCTGATCTGGAGTCAAATTTTCCTAAGTCCTCATTGTCTTGTTTTATATAACACTTGCTCCCAAAAATTTTGAAGTGTTTGATAGATGTTTTTCACCCTTTCCATAGTTCATAGGGTGTCTTGTCACTATTGGTTCTAATCTGTCCTCTATTTAGGATATAGACAACTATATAAACTGCTTCTCTCCAAAACATGTTTGATAGACTTGTTTCATTTATCATCGTTCTAGCAATTTCTTGTACATGTCTATTTTTCCTTTCAACAACCCCATTTTGTTGAGTATTTCTTGTTGTTGCATTCTATATTTTTATTCCCCGTGCTTCACAAAATTCCACAAACTCATTGGATGTGAGTTAACTTCCATTTTCTGACCTTAAACACTTGATTTTCATCTTTGTCTCGTTCTCAACTAGAGCTTTGAATTTCATGCATTTATCAAATGTTTTAGATTTATTTTTTAGGAAACTAACCCAATTCATTCTTGTATAATCATCAATGAGTAACATTAAGTACTTTTCTCCCTACAATTTTTTAGTCATTTTTGGTCCACAAAGATCTGTATGTACAAGTTCCAAAGGATTGGAAGTTGCATATTCCTTTGTTTTGAGGTTCACCCTTGACTGTTTTCCATGCAGACACTGCTTACAAATAGTACTCGAGGGTTTTATGATTTTTGGCATGTCTCTTACTGCTTGTTTGGTACTAATTTTTACCATATTTTCAAAGTTCATATGACCCATTCTTTTGTGCCACAACCAACTTTCGTCTGTATTTCCTATAAAGCACTTTTCTCCGTTGATTTAATTAAGAACATATACATTATTTGGAGTTCCAATTCCTTTTTCTATCAACTTTCTTGAGTCTTCTTTTCTGATCTCACATTCTCAAGTGTTAAATATGATATTGTGTCCCTGATCACACATCTGACTTACAGAGAGAAGATTATGTTTTAGATCTTCAACACACATGACCTTTTCTATTTTTTCTTTTTTGTTGTAAAGGTTGAGGATGCCTTTCCAACTATATTTGATCTTCCATTGTCTTCAAAGGTAACATTTCCCTCATTTTTCTTCAAGGTGATGAAATTTGTTCTATCTCTTGTCATATGACTAGAGCATCCATTATCGATAACCCACTTATCCTTATTTTTTGGAGCATGGAGAGTTTCTTGAACAAATATGGAATTTTCTTTCTTTTGTTCCCACCTTCTTTTAATTATGTGTGAAACTTGCTTGAGATTAATTATGTAGTACTTTGTTATATGTCCAAAATTATTGCAGTTATAACATATGAGATTGTAATTCATCAAGGGAGAAAATGAATTGTAATTTCTCCTTGAGAATCCCTAAGTATCTTGGTAGTTATTCCTCATGTAATTTATTCTTATACTTGTTCTATAGTTTATTGCATTATGACAAAATTCATTACATGAACAAAAATAAGCATAGAAATATTTTTCATACCTGGTTGCGTGATTCCATTTTGATGGGACAATTTTCCAGATTCGGTCTTTGTGAGTAAAATTTGTCTCTTGTGGATCATACTATTCTTCCCTTCCGTGGTCTTCAACTTTGATTGGATTTTTGAGAGTATCAACATAGTTCTTGGTTATTTATTCTCTTGGTTGTTCTGAAGATGTTGATGCTTCTTCATTGACAACTTCCTTATTGTTACTGTAGCCAAAACCTATTCTGTCAGATGGTTCTCTTTGATGATTATGATTTCATCTAAAGCATAGAGCTTCTTGCTGAGTTCTCCAACTTATTTCTCAGGTGGATTATTTTAGATTCAAGAGTGTTGCATATATATTATTTTTCTTTCAGTTGAGCCTTTATAAATTCTTGAATCTTCTTTGCTTCTTCTAATTGAACCTTCAATGTAATTATTGTCTTCTCTATTTCCTTATCATCGTATTCCTTTTGTTTATATTTCTATAGTTCTTACTTTTGATTTCTATTCTTGTCCTTAAGTCTGTAATTTTATTTTAGGGAACTAATGAGTTATGCTTCAAGGTTTACTTATTTATATTTAAAAAAAAAAATTCTTATATTGAGTCGTTATCTTCATTTGTTTGTGTTACCAGACCCATAATGAGAATCTTGTCTGATTCATTGTCACTATCATCTGATGAGTTGTTGTCTTCATTGGTATATAGATTCTTCCTTTGTCTGGATGGATTTTCTTCTTTTCAATCATCATTTTGTTGGTTTTCTTAAATTTTTCTTTCACATCGGTATTTTCATAAGGAAATTTATGAGCAAAGTGTCATATTTTTCCACAATTAAAACATTTGAAAGGGAGCTTACCTTTGTATTCATTTTTGAGATTCCTGATGACGCAGCCCGCACTCCTTGGAGCACGTCCGCTTCCACAGGATCTTCTTCTTCCTCTCAGCCCGAAGAACTCCAAGGTTCTTCTATTTCCCTATCGAGAAATCTGCCCCCACAGTTCTCTTCTCGTGATCCCCCTTTCTTAAGTTATTGGAGGATCGAAACTCGCGGATTCACAAGTTCTCTGTTGATTACTGGGCTCTCGAATCCCCGAGACTCGAGATATCAATCAACGCTGACTTTATCTTTCCTCTATCAGGACTTCCCTCTATCGCGACTTTGCTACTCGCGACACCAAGCATTCGGTTTTCCAACCACCGATATCTGATGCACCGAAATGTCGAAATCGCGGTCTCGCTCCCTTGCGACTTTGCTTCTCGCGAGGTCAAATAACTCCTACGTCGACCCCCGATGTCCGAGACGCCGAAACTTGTGATCTCGCTCCCTCGCAACTTCTCTACTCGCGAATCCTAACTCCAATATTTCGGGACTTCTCGCGGTGAGATCCCGATGACTTCGTGCCACCTGTACTCCACTTCACCAACTCCTGTGGCCCACACTGCCTACGCAGCTGTCGGATTATCGCGTATCGTAATATCGCGACTTCTGTTGCAAATATTTGGAGTCTCAACTCATGAGATCCCGATATACCAATCCACGAGTAGATCCAATGGTCCTCGTGATCCAGATCAATGGCCCTGTCCTTCCTGATCTTAGAACCTCCTGATACGTTTGCTGTAGATTCTCTGCTTCTCTATGAGATCTGACGATTCACAGGATGTCGCGAATTCTCCTTGGAGAATATCGACCGTTCTTCCTTCCTTTGGAAAATCTATGAAATAGCTAAGTGTTCCTTCACGGAACTCGTTCCCCTGCGCGTAACTTACGACGCTTCTTGCAGCTTTCAGTAGTAACTCCCCTGCACTATCCTTCAATGAATTTGCAGGTCTATTCCTCCTGATCTTTCCCACCGACTCGCAATTCCTTTGAGAACTTCTTGCACGCACTCCTTGCGGAAATCCTTCAACCTTGATTGAGTGTTGAAGTCTTCGACTCTGCGCACTCCTGCAGCAGCAGTCTCCAATCCCCTTGCTCAGAATCACAACTCTGAGACTTAGCTTACCCTGCGCACTTCTTGCACGACACTGTGCCTAACTGCACCTTCAAGGAAGTGAGAACAAAAGTTATCACTAATTGAACCCTTCTGTCAACGTACTCCTTGCGGACAATTCGACTGCACTCCTTGCAGGAATCCTCTGGCTCAATTAGAGAAACAATTGAAACTCATTCACTCTTCCCCTCAGACGTCAAATCAACCATGAAATCACATACACAGCATATAGAAACAAATGTATGACAAGAAGCAAACATCCATGAGCATAACATCAATACACAGACAAACAACACAAACCATGAATTTGAATCAAAACTTTCTTCTATTAATTCAAATGTCTGTACATGGGTGTTCTTCATACAGTTCTCTGCATGCTCTTCTGCTTCTTCTCAATAATAATGTTACAAATGTACAAAGGAGGGTGTCTATATCCGTTTTCCCTCTTGGACTCTAAGCTATCAAATCTAGAATTAAATTCCTATCTACCAGCATTAAATCTATTAAATGCCGACTATCTACCCAAAGGACGAGAGCTATCCGCTCAAGGTCCAAATACAATATACAAGTGCACCTTATCTTAAATGACACATTTAAGATCACGCAACAACTCCTAAGTGAAATTCAAAAAGGAATTGTGCTGGCTTGTCTAGCTGTCTTCCTCCGCTTCCGCACTGGCTCGCTTGACGTGTTGGCGATGCTCCTGCATCATACTCCTCAGCTTGAAAAATTTTCATGGGCTCCTGTCCATGAGCTCCTGCACGGTCCGTCCATGCTTCTGTATTACTGCCTCGCTCTCCCAAATAGCATCTTCCACTGGGTGGCCCTTCCATTTGACCAGATACTGGAAGTATTCTTTCCTTCGAATCTTCTTACCCACTCTCCTGTCCAGTATGCACTCCATCTGCGACTTCTCTACAACTGGTAATTGTTTCATCCACTGGATCGCTGGTTCCTTATCTCCAGTCTCTATTTCTCCAGCTTTATATGGGTATAAGTCTGCGATATTGAATATCAGAGATATTCCAATGCCATCCGACAACTCGATTTCATAAGCATTCTCTCCGAATTTCTTCAGGACTCTGCATGGCCCAATTTTCTTCATTTTCAATTTGTTGTATGTTCCCCTTGGGAACCTTTCTTTTCTTAAGTGTGCCAGAACTAGATCACCAAATTCAAACTGAAGTTGTCTCCGATGCTGATCTGCTATGCGCTTGTACTCCTGACTTGAGTCTTGCAGTCGTTGCTTCACTTTGCAGTGAAGTTCTTTCATCGCCTCAACGAATTCTTCTGCGCTAGCACTGCTAGTCGCAGTCTGTTCTAAATCTCACAATTCAGAAACTCCTCTCAGTTGTATCCCATATACAACCTGAAATGGACTTTTCCCTATACTCCTATTCATAGAGTCATTGTATGCAAACTCTGCCTGCAGAAATATGCTATCCCAACTGTTGTGGTGCTCTATCACCAAGCTTCTCAGCAAGTCTCCCAGACTTCTGTTCACTACCTCTGTCTGTCCATCCGTATGAGGATGATACACTGAACTAAACGCCAAGTTAGTTCCCATATTTTTCCATAGTGTCCTCCAAAAATGCCCTATGAATTTTGTGTCCCTGTCCGAAACTATGCTTTTCAGCAATCCATGAAGTCAAATGACCTCCTTGAAAAACAGGTTCACGATGTGAGTCGCATCGCTGGTCTTCTGGCATGGGATGAAGTGTGCCATTTTAGAAAACCTATCCACGACCACAAATATGGAATCAACACCCCTTTGTGTCCTTGGTAAACCCAATACAAAATCCATGCTTATCGCCTCCCATGGCTTCTTTGGTATGGGCAATGGCTGATAAAAACCTGCATTCTTCTTTCTCCCCTTCGAATGCTTGCAAATTATACATTTGTCAACAAATATCTTGACATCTGCTCGCATCCCTGGCCAAAAATATGATTCATTCATCTTCGCAAATGTTTTATCATGACCGAAATGTCCTGCCAATCCACCACTGTGTTTCTCCTTTAACAAGTTCTCCCTCATGGAGCAATTTGGAATACACAGTTGATTTCCTCTGAACAACAATCCCTCCTGGATCATATAATCTATCCATGGACTCCTATCTCTGAGAACTGGATTCTCAGCTGCTTCATACGCCTCTCCAAAATCTGCATCTCCTGCGTACATGTCCCTGAAATTTTCAAAACCCAATGTTTTGACTCAGAATTCCTGCATCAACCACTTTGTTAGCAGTACCCGAAATGTGTTTAATCACAAATGTGAAATTATACACATACTCTACCCATTTTGCATGTTTCTGATTCAACTTCTCTTGTTGAGTCACAAACTGCAATGCATGATTATCACTGTACAAAACAAATTCC
>SNQJ01S0069630.1:0-34029 GCA_010110895.2 Picea sitchensis | reverse complement strand
GTAGCTACCTTTGGAAGTCATTACTTCCCTTGAACAATAACTATTGATTATTTCTCATATATTGTGCATGGTGTATTGTGGTGTATTAGTGTAACTCTTATATGATTGTTCATTTCTCATTGGATATAGTTGAATTGTTCATCTGTTGGTTATATTTTGTGCATGGAATGTTGTTTATTTCTTTTATGTTGTAGCATGGATCTTGATTAATGAATGTGGGTATTTCATGCTTGATTTCAGATTAAATTTTATTAGAATTTGAGATCAGTTTAGAAGCAAGTTTTTGGAGTAGTGTGGTTAGAATGTGTGTGGTTGTGTATGATACATATTAGCATGGCCATCCTGAGGGTGGCTTGGTACATTACATATTGGTATCAAAGATTATGGTTAAAACACCAAACTACTATGGGATGGAATGCGTTTGAATTTGAGAAATTTGTTGTCACAGATTTCAAACTGTGTGAATTTGGGGGAAAATGGAAATATTATAGAGAAATATCCCCAAATTTGTGGGAAAATTTGAGTTTAAATAATTCAGGATTGTCTAATAAGTTTAATGGGTTCGATATGCAGAGTTGCAGAGCCCAGTTTGACTTAGAAGGTTGAAAGTTCCTATTTTTTTAATGGTCGGTGTACCATGAGGTGCAAAAGAATCCAATATAAACCTAAATCTCAGGAGAGGTAGTGTATTAGGTTGCATGGTTTCAGAGCACGCAGTGTTAAGAACTTTGGAAAGGTCGAAGTAAATCTCAGGAGAGATAACATTGCAGAAATCACGAAGAAGCCAGAGCGTTGTCCACACAAATATCCTTGTAAAGGTTTGTGGAATCATGACTGTCCCCTTTTGAATTTTGGGAGCAATCATAACCGTTGAATCAACAAAACTATAGATCATTAGATTGGGATTCAAGTAAACAAGAACCTTTAGATCAAACTAGCCAATCGTCAATCGTTGATCGAAGCCAGTAGGAGATAGAAAACTATGGAACTTCGCCACTTCGGTGATTATGGGAGGCAGGGAAAAGTCATGAAATGTCGAAGGCCAAAGTCGTGAAATCCCATTGACCATCCGATATAATAGGAATTTTGGGTGAAATATTCATTGTTGATCAGGGTCGTTCGACGTTGACCCTCCAAATGTAAAGAAGTTTGAGTCCTAGAAATCCTGAAGGCTAAAGCCATGAAATCCCACCAATCGTTAGATCGAGGGAAGAACTTCGAGAGTAACACTAACCGTCAGATATAAAATTAGTGGAAGGATAAAGTAAGTAGAGGTGTTAACCGATAGTAAGCAGTCATCATTGCTTTATAACCACTTCAGCAGGTATAACTCTGGGGGAAATTGACTACTTGAGATTCATAGTATCCCAGAGTCCCGAAGCCCCAAAATCTCACCAACTGTTAGATCGAAGGAAGAATTCAAGAGCAAGGTCATTCGTTAGATGAGAAGTACAAGGATAGATAAGTTTAGAGACTCCAAAAATTTCCCACTCCAATGATTACTGGAGACTAGGAAAAGCCCCGAAATTCCAAATATGCAAAGAGACGAAGCTGTGAAGTGTCAAAGTCGTGAAGTGTCAAAGCCATGAAATGTAAAGACACGATCATGAAATTGTTGGAAGATTGGTTGTTGTCATTGATGTCAACTCTAGTCATGGGTTTTGGACCGCAAGATTGATGAAGGTATTTGGACATGAAGGAAAATGCACATGCAGATACAACACCCATGGATGGATACTATACATCATGTTGTTTCCGGTGGTATGTGTCACGTCATGTGGATCCTCATGGTTGAGGAGAAATGAATTTTTGAAGATGACAAAGTGAATTGAAAAAGGAAGTACATGTAGGCCCTGAAGATAATTAATGAAAAGAATTACAAAATAAGAAAGTGTCAGGTCGGACCTAATGTTAAAAGGAAGTGACATAAATGGTATAAATAAATGTCATTATACATTCATTTCATACAAGTTGAATTTCATAGGAAATAAGAAGAAAAGAAGGTCAGATTTCAAGGGAGGATGAAGTTTTTTGGTGATGTGTTCTAAGGTATGTTATTTCAGGTCATATTACCATTTTTGCTATAAATTATTTTCTAGAACGATTCAGATGGTCAAATCGCTATGGTATTGAGAATATATATCAAGTTACCTCTGGTAAAAATTTCATCTCTTGATTCACTATAATTATGGAGATACACTCTATGGAAGATAGGGTTTGTGGGCAGTCCCGAAGCTAGTCAATAAATAGGTGTTCCGGGTAACAGTCATAACTTCTTCATCGAGAATCCAAAGGAAGTGGGATGAATTTCATTGGAAAGATTACATACTTTTGTTTCTTGTGTGTGAGTTTCATAATCGTATGTTACTTATTGAGCACGGAGCATTCTGTGCAATTTCACTCTCTTGAATAGACCAGAATTGAATAAAGTCTACCATTCTTTCTATAACCTCTTTTTGGGGACGATTCAAGGAGTGAAAATTGGAGGAGTTTCAGAGAATACATTCACTAATATTATATATAGAATAAAAGTACTCCAAGAATTGAAGAATTGTATAAATTGAAGAAGTCTCCGGAAGCATTATCAGGTTCTATGTGATGATTGGTTGATGGTGATGATTTAATGTAAAGTTTTATTATCTCTCATATAATCTTGGGTGAAAGGAAGGGACAAGGGTGGAGAGTTTAAATCTCTCTTGATATTGGAGGATTGTATCTTCCTCTTGGAGGTTTATCCCTCCCTTTACATTTGGAAGTTGTAGCTACCTTGGGAAGTCATTACTTCCCTTGAACAATAACTATTGATTATTTCTCATATATTGTGCATGGTGTACCTGAACACACCATTGATTATTTCTCATATATTGTGCATGGTGTATTGTAGTATTGGTAACTCTTATACTATTGTTCATTGCTCATTGAATATAGTTGAATATATAATCTGGTTGAAGCATAAGTTGAAAAGGTTTTAAATTGTGATTTTGACATCGATTCACCCCCTCCTCAAGACAACAATTGGTATTAGATGCCGCCTTCAAGAGAGTTTAACCATTCGAAGGAAGATCCTAAGAAGAAATGGAAGACAAAATTGGGGAGTCGGGATTCCACCATTTGATGGAAGCAATTTTAACTACGTGGAGTAATAGAGTTGAAACTTATTGAAATATCTTGGGAAGATGTTTGGTTCTCAGTTGCTTCCTTCTGAGCTGCAGTTTTTTTGTTTCTTCAAAGCATTGTATCTCATAAGGAAGCAAAAAGGACAACAAACTAGCAATAGATACAATCCATTGATTAATGATTCAAGAAATCCATAAGGTGGGATCATGTGCATCATCAAAGAGATTTGGGACAATCTACAAAACCTTTATGTATGGGGAAGACACGTATGTAGCTGAAGAAGAAGAAGAAGAAGAAGAAGAAGAAGAGGTTGAAGCCACCATAACATCTCGACAAAGAATAGAGGTCATTGCTTTTAATTGTGAAGGAGAGGGTCATGTTGAATTTGAATGTCCTCATCCAAGATTGAAAGAAATGACATCAAGAAGAAAATTCCAATGGAAGAAGAAGCAAACTTCACGCTAAGAAACAATTATTCAACAAGAAGATGAGAATCTTGAAAAAAAATGAAGCCGGAGATTTGTGTCAGCAAGCTCAAACATTAATTTAAAGAAAAATAAGAGGTGAATTGGTTAGTTGTGGAAAGATAGTTGTAATCTTGAAGAAACAATTAGAACATTTTGAGAAACTAAGAGAAGAAACCATTTCCTTTGAAAAATCTATTCTAAGAAGAAAGAAGAATAGACGAAGTAAGGAATGTCCAAACGATGAAGAAGAAAGAAGAAGATTGTGAGAAACTATGGAACAAGAAGTTTGTCTCATTGAGGAAGAGATTATGAAACTCTCATGCCAAAGACTTAACACATCTTGGATGCATGGGGTGAAACTTCATGTGTACAAAGAAGTGATGCAAATACCACAAGAAGGTTGAAGAAAGAGTTAAACAGACAGTTGATGAGAAAGTGGACTAGGATACCTGAAAGAATGAATGATTACAAAAAGAGATGAATATCCAAGAAGACTCCTACCTTCAGGAATCAAAGTATTTCAATCATTATGAAGTAAACTACATAAGAGTAGATCATGAACCCGATGGACTACATCACAAAGAAGGTCACTTACTCCTGTATCAAAATTTCTTTCTTGGTCATTGTTATACTTGCAAAAATTTTGGATAAGGCAATTAATTGCAAAATCAATGAAAGAACAAATACACAAGAAACATGAATGGTAAATAGAAGATATGGAAATAATCATGGATTTGTCAACGTAAGTTATAATCTATTTTCCCATTGATGGACAAAATATTGTATTCTACAAATGTAATTATCTTCACTACAAAGTACCTAGATTGCGATATATGAATGAAGATGTCCCTATGCCAAATCCAATGTATGGATAAGGAAAGAGATTCAAACAATGAAGATTGTTGAATAGGTAAGGTACCTAAAGAATGCAAAGAAGAAGATGAATGGTACAGGATAGCTGCTGATGTTCTTCACACATGATCGAGATCAAGACAAATTCATCACTTTGAAGAGGGTATAATGTTGCATTTGGAGATGACTCCATCCACAAAATACTGGAGAAGGTGTAGTAGAGCTTGGAAGGAAAAACGTAAAGGAAAAGAATGTTCTATTGGTTAACCTCTGAATCATAATCTACTCTGTGTTAGTAAAATGTGATCAAGGATACACTCTTACGTTAGATTTCCAAAAATGCAAAATCAGAGAAATAAATTCTCAGACGCATTGGTTTGCAACTCAAGAATAAGAAGATCGAACAACATTTACATCCTAGATATGAAGAAGAGGGAGAAGACATAATCCACACAAAAGGATTCAAGGAAGAAATGTCCCAAAGATGAAAAATAAGGATGAAGCATTATTGAGTGCCACATGTTCAGGGGAGCATCCCCAAAGAAGAGAGTTGCATTTTTACATTAAACTCAAGGGGAGAAGCCCTAACCTTTGTCATTGATTTCAAAGTGGGAGAGATTTATCAGGTGCAGTGGACAGAGGCATGGTTATAGGGTGAGCATGAGTGTTTCCATCAATGAAAAAGGATATTGTTGGAAGATTGGTCATTGTCATTGATGTCAACCCTAGTCATGTATTTTGGACCGCAAAGATTGATGATGAAGGTATTTGACATGAAGGAAAAATGCACATGTAGATACAACACCCATGGATGGATAGTATACATCATGTTGTTTCCTCCAGTATGTGTCATGTCATGTGGATCTTCTTCATGGTTGAGGAGAATGGAATTTTTGAAGATGACAAAGTGAACACCAGCTAGACAGCTATTACGTAGGCCCCTCTGAAGATAATTAAAGAAAAGAATTACAAAATAAGAAAGTGTCAGGTCAGCCGTAATGTTAAAAGGAAGTGACATAAATGGTATAAATAAGCATCATTATACATTCATTTGATACAAGTCAAATTTAAAATGAAAAAAGAAGAAAAGAAGGCCGGATTTCAAGGAAGGATGAAGTCTTTTGGTGATGTGTTCCAAGGTATGTTATTTTCAGGTCATCTTACCATTTTTGCTATAAATGTTTTTATAGAATGATAAATATGGTGAAATCTCTATGGTATTGAGAAGACATATCAAGGTACCTCTAGTAAAAATTTTGGCTCTTGATTCGCTATAATTATGGAGATACACTCCGTGGAAGATAGGGTTTGTGACCAGTCCTGAAGCTAGTCAATAAACAGGTGTTCCGGGTAAAACAATCATAAATGCTTCATACATAATCCAAATTAAGTGGGAACACTTCCATTGGAAAGAGTATGGACTGTAGTTTCTTTTGTGTGAGTTTTAGAATCAGATGTTAAATATTGTGCTTGGGGCATGCTGTACAAGTTGGGTCTTCTGAACAAACCAGAATTGAATAAAGTCTACCATTCTTTCTATAACCTGTTTTTGGGGAGGATTCAAGGAGTGAAAATTGGAGGAGTTTCAGAGAATACATTGAGTAATATTATCTACAGGATCAAAGTACTCCAAGAATTGAATAATTACAGAAATTGAAGAAGTCTCAGGAAGCATTATCAGGTTCTATGTGATGATTGGTTGATAGTGATGATTTAATGTAAAGTTTTATTATCTCTCATGTATTCTTGGGTGGAAGGAAGGGGCGAGTACAAAGAGTTAATCTCTCTCTTGATATTGGAGGATTGTATCTTCCTCTTGGAGGTTTATCCCTCCCTTTACATTTGGAAGCTGTAGCTACCTTTGGAAGTCATTACTTACCTTGAACAGTAACTATTGATTATTTATCATATATTGTGCATGGTGTATTGTGGTGTATTGGTGTAACTCTTATACTATTGTTCATTTCTCATTGGATATAGTTGAATGATTTAAGTATAAGTTGAAAATGTTTTAAATTGTACTTGATACTGATTCACCCCCTCTCAGTATCAACACCTGTGTGACTGGATGTTGGTGCTTCCATCCAGTTGGTGTTGGAACACTCAAGGAGTTGGTGCTTCCTTCTATTAGGTGCTAAATAAACTAGAGAATTGGTGTTCTCGGCAATTTGCATCTTGTAAAACAGAGGTGTTATCCTCACAAAGAGTGGGTGCACATAAGAATGATAATGTACATAAAATAAAGACTACTTATCATATTAAGAAGAAGAGGTTTTCTCCCTTTATGGTTTTCCTCAGGAATATATGTCTCTGTATACTTCACGTGTGTGATTGATGTTGAATACTTTATTGCTTATTTCCCTGAATTATTGTGATAATCATTAAGTGTACCATAATGATTTTAAAATGGGTATAATTTTTTAAGCACAGTAACAAATGATTCACGCCCCCTCTCATTTGTCTAACAATTATTTCCCTCTCATGGAATCATGACCTGTATAGGCAATCCCCCTCAACAATTGTCCAACATTTTCCTTTTTACATTAGTAGCATAAATATTTACACTACTTTTTTATAAAAATATAGTTATATTTACAAGCTGGGGGGGAATAGGGGTATTACACAGAGGATTTGACATTGATATCAAAGGGGTAGAAAAGAATGGTAAAACAATTATTCATTGTTAGGGGATAATTTTGTTTTACGATGTGTTGCCTTCAGTGCCAAAGGGGGATATTGATGGAAATATCGCATTGGCATTGATGTCAACATGAAGACAATAAGTACCAAAGTGGAGTATGACATGGAACTAAAGAAAAATCTACATGAATACTAAGTTACAAGACTATAATGGACCATCGGAATACATGGGATTGCTTGGTTGAGTGATTTGAAATAAGGAAAGAATGAAAATAAAAGAATGAGACAATTTCAATTACTACACTAGTTGAGTCGAGTTGTCCTAGTGACTTTATATTCTATTGAGACAGGATCGTGATGAAAAAAATGAACATTATCGAGTCTCCCTTTTGAATACTTTATCATGCACTATAATTTCTAAGTGTAGTCGAAGGGAAATTTGTTGATGAAAAATCGAGAACCCTTGAGTCCATTAGATCAAAACGGTAGTCAATATTTCATAGCAAGTTTTGGTCATCATTTTTCCTTGGTCGAAGTTGGACGACCCTTCAAACCCAGACATTTTCCAACATCCACCAATGGTTAGATCCACTCAGGCAGTCAATTGTTGAATAAATTGTCATTAATGTCAAAGGTTAGTAAGTGATTAAATATAAATGTGACCCTGGTATTACTTTAATAAATACAAAAGTGGAAAATTTAAGTGGAAACAAAGTTTACAAAAAGTGGAAATGAAAGTGGACTAAATATATATATGAATTTAATAAATAACAAAATTTGAAAAGTTAGATCGAAGTGTATTTTACGTAAAAGAGGAGTAAATATGAAAGTGGAATAAAGAAAAAGGTAAAATTGAAATTGGATTAAAGAAAAAGGTAAAAGTGAAAGTGGAGTTAAAGAAAAAGGGAAAAAGTGAAAGAGTACATGGTATTTACAAACCATGGTGGTATTTATCTATGGTAAGCTAAAAAGTGAATTAAATCATGATAGTCAAAATCTATTGATACAATTGAAGACATGACTAAACTATCTTAAAGGCACAATGATTCATTGACATTGTGTTAATTAAAATAGTATGATTAATATCTTATATTGAAAATACACATACTTATAATGAAGAGATACATTCCTATATTGAAGAGGATAAATTTCTCAGTTGTACATGATCATTGGAAGACTATATAAATGGAAATTATTGTTAAAATAGGGTATGTTCTTGTCTTGAAATATGAAGATCAATAACATATCTAGAGGCCAAGAAAGTAAATGAAGATATGATAAAAGAATCCAAAGAAGATTATGAAGATATGAAGATTGAATTATTTATCATAAAAAGGGAGGTTGGGTGGTGCTAGGGCAAGCTGGAGCTTGCAATGGAGGTTGTAGTCTCCTTCTAGTTAAAACTAGTAAACCAAGGTGTTGCAACATGTTTTCAGTTATAGTTAAAGAAACTAGGGAGTTGGTGCTTCCACTTGCAAATTCGGATCATTTTTTCGACAGCTATTTTGACACTCTTGCGACATTATGTCATGGATATTGTGATGAATATTGAGTCTTCCAAACGTCATTTCATGTGATGTGGAACGTTCGAAAAACTTGGATTAATGTCGCAAGAGTGACGAAAGTAGGGAAGTTGTCACAATTGCGACGAAAAAAGAAATAATGTCACCAATACGACTAAGTGAAGAGTTCGTTTAAAGAGTGAAACCGTAGGTAAATAGTCACACATTCGACAATATAGGAAAAGTAAGTGAAAACATTGTGACGAATCGACTTTCAAAATTTTCGTCGCTAGTGCGATGACCACATGGTACATAGCGATGAAATCGCTATACAATTTTCGTGATTTGTATGGTAAATTTGTCGTAGGATTTCTATGGTGTGTCGTAATTGAGATGAAAAATTTTGTGGTTTGTATAGCAAATTCGTCGTAGGATTTCTATTGTCAATCAAAATTGAGACAAAAACTTTCTTGGTTTGTATAGCAAATTTGTCGCAAGATTTCTATTGTGTGTCGAAATTGCGATGAAAACTTTTGTGGTTTGTATAGCAAATTCATCGTAGGATTTCTATTGTGCGTTGAAATGGCGACAAAATATTTCATGGTTTGAATAGAAAATTCATCACATGATTTCTATTGTGCGTCGAAATTGCGACGAAAATGATATATTTAAAAATAAATAAATAAATAAATTTGAGCAATATAATTTATTTATTTTTTTGAGTAAAAAAAATAAAATTTTATTTTTGAAGAACCCCAGGGGGCATGTATTGGAAGAATATTATAGGCTATGAAATTCATTATATTCTTGAAAACATTTCACAATTGGAAATTATCTGAAGTAAAGAAGGTATGGGTAGATCGCTTTGCATGTGATCAAGCACCATCTAGTTTTGATTTCAAGAGTACAAATATGGAGTGTCACATCCAACCAAGAGTTACCCTCATATATTTATAGTTAGTCTATCAATTCATCTCAATAGGCATTCATCTATATTAAAAAATTCAAGTATGCTAGAATAGAGAATGCCTTTTGTTGAAAGAATTATCTGAAGGTCTTATTTTCACATTCAAGGGGGCATTAACCTAGGAGGAAGAATGCTCCATTAAATTGGGTTTTTTATGGTTATACTAAGACATATAGAGAATATGTCTTGTCCAATAAATACAATTTCTAGTTGTAGAATCCCTTAACATAGTTAAAAGAACATATTTTGATGAATGTTTGGCATAGGAGAAATTTAATGAGTCAACCAAAAGATATATATGTAACAATATATATTTGATAGGAATATGTTATTAAAATAGATAACATATACATACCAAGTATATTTATATGTGTGATATTTACTAAACATATAAGTTGTAAGGTTGGCTAAGATCATCACGAGAGGCATTGAAAAACAAAGGCTTTTGTATTCTACTTAGAATTTTTAGGATTTTTATGGCTCCCTAAGAAGGTTTGTCACTAGATGAATTCACGGATTTTCATCATAGTTGGTTTTATTAATCTTTGAATATTATCCACATTCCAAATCTTGTGGGAATATATAAAATGAAGGGCCATTCCATTTATTGGGAATATTTAGAAATATCATTCTAAGTCCAAAGGTTGTGGGAATCTAGTTGGGCAAGGCCATTGTCTTCTTATTTGTTTAATGATTTATAAACAAGGCTAATTTCCTTGCAAACTTACCTTTATACCATTATTTTTTATGATTACATGAGAAATAGTTCACATTTGGGAAAAAAATCAATGTCATAGAACATTTATCCATCTTAATTTTTAAACTACATGTTGGAGGGTGAATTATCATTGAAAAACAAACATGTTTTTAAATGGCATGTTGCAGGGGGGATCACAACATCCCCTCTTTTCCTACCAACCAAACAAATCTTGAATCTTTGTTGAGAATCACAACACCCTTTCTTTACCCATAAACTAACCAAACCTAGTTAACATGGGATATTATTTAATTATATATTATGTATATAAACACCTTGTTTTTCTAGCAAGAGAATTAAATTTGGATACTACAACGGGTTTGAGGCTAGCATTGGAGAATGAGGAGTTTTAACTTTGGTCAATGTTCATATCTCATGGACTTCACCTAATACTTTGATCAAGTTCCAATTCCATTTCCATTGGTTGACCTCTATTAAAAGACCAAAGGGAGCTTTCTATTTATATTATCTCTAGTCATTGAAAGCATACAAGTTGATATTTGAAAGAGAACTAAAAAATACAAGGATATATGACAGGGTGTAATCTATATGTCTAATGAGGTCACCCTTTTGCAACTATTCAAAATAATGGGAGGAGAAATTGAAAATTTTGGCTTCAAATAGGGAAGGAATCATTTTGGATTGATGAAATCGTAGATATCAAATGCTAACATTACATAATCCAAGTGTAGTAGGGGTATTCGAGGGTGTTGGATACATTTTTCTAGTAAAAACAACAAATTCATCAATCCAAAATTGCGATTTCAACAAAGATTGCCTAGATAGAATCTAGTGAGAGAAAATCACAAAGGGTCAAAATCATTTAACAATTATCCTTCTTCTATAATTCGGTAGCCTCTAATTTACCACATGGTGAACTTGAAATATCCTTTGTTTTTGGAAGGGAATACTTCTCTATAACTAATTTAGTAAAACATTGACCTAACAACTTAATCAAGAGGATAAAAATCTCAATAAAATAGAAGGATATATCCATCATACTTTTGTGTGATACCTCATCTAATAAAATAATTAAATGAGCCAAAATAATGTTGGATAGAAAAAGAGATATATGTGTTAAGAGGGAGGCTTACCTGTAAGTGCAACTCATACTAGGTTATAATAGGGTAACCCCCTTCCATTATACCTAATAAGGGTTATTAGACTAGAAATTATGTTAAGGAACCATATATATACTTTCATTAACTAAGGAAGGTTAGGATATCTATAAGGAAGGTATGTGAGTTAAGGTTTTGGTGATTATTTCATAGTAAGGTTTTGGTGATAACCTAGTAGAAGATAAGGTACATTAGGGTACTTCTCCTTTACCTTGACTTTCCTAGTAGGTGAGTAGGGGAGGACAAGTGATATGCCTTTTTAGAATCCCATAGTCAAGTTATATGATTTACCTGAATAAGGATTTGTGAGATATTTAAAGGTGAGATATGAATTTATGATGTTAAAATTTTATGATGTTCATATACATATCATGAAATCAAACCTAATTCATGTTCTTTTTAAGGTTGTTTAGTTGAATCAATTAAATTGTGATTTAGCAATGAATGAGTCAAAACCTACCATAACTAACACAAGTGGAACCCTAAATTCATTGTGGTATAAATTTTCCTTGTAAATCCTTGAAGCAATACATCCTAGGATTTTGATCCCCCTCACCAAATATTGCATGGTTATTATAAATGAAAATGAAAATTGAACTTGTCTAAGGTACCATAACCACCTAAGAGTTCCAAACATTCAAAATATTGTATTTAAATTAAGAGGGGCATTGCCATCATGATCATCTTAAGTATCATCATCATTATATTATGACTATAACCTAGTTCATGTATAAATGAAGTCATTTAGTATTAGTAACCCCACCCTAAAATGTTTCTAATGACAATGATAAAAGAACCACTAAGACATCATCAATATACTAGCAAACACCAAAACCTACTTGGCATAACCTACACTTTGATGGTGCTTCACAGGGATTGATAATAAATGATGGTGTCATCCAAGACAACCAAAGGGCGCACTTGGCATTGGCATACTTTGGTTACATGTGCAATAAAAAGTAGAAATGAGGCTAAGTTCAAATCCTATTGCAGGATTTCAACTTAGCAAGGGATCATCTACAAATACAATATGTCATAAAAGCACTTGATTGTTAAGTGTTTATGGGGTTAATAATGTTTTCTATTTATTTTATTATTTATCTAATGACTTAAGTAAGTGGGCCAATTGGTTCTCAATTCATATTCCTTCTCATCCAAATGAGTCCCAAGTCTCTATTGTTATAGGGTCTAGTCTATTGTTATCTTTCCAGGTGGATGTGGGTCAAATATTGTAATATGGAGTTGGGATATAATAACATATTTGATGTGTTATGGTGTGTGTGTGTGTGTAATAACATATACATTTTATTACATATATGTGTAATAAAACATACATATATATTCTACTACACATATATCTAATAACATATATTACAAAAAGCACAAGTTGTAAGTTTGGTGAAGCTCAATGTGAGAGGCACTGAAAAACAAAGCCTTCTCCATTCTATTTGGAGTTTCAAGGATTATCGTGGCTCCCTAATAGGTCTTGTATTTGGATGCTTTCATGGATTTCCATCCTAGTCAACTGTCGAGTCCATTGTGTTAGCTCAATGACTTCAACATACTATCCCATTTATTTATTTGTTGATGGAAGTGTCATTTTGTGTGAAAGGAGGTGTGGTAAATAATTTGTTTGTTGGGTCCACCAAATTTTTATTTCAATATGTAGGACACTTTCATGAACTAATTATCAATATTTCAATATGTAAGACCTATTTTACATATTTACCTCTTTTAATTTCATGTAGGTCCTCTCATAGACATAGTGCTCCCTTGCACATCAATGAATTTTTTTAAAGGGACAATTTAGTTGACATATGGTCAAAGCTCTCTCATTGTTGCCATTATTGTGCCCTCTAATCGACAAAGTGAAGATTTGAATTTATGTCAGCATTAGAACAATGAGTGTTTATATCATGAACTTCTATATGGATTAACATGACCATGAGAAGAATAAAGGATGAAAATATGAAGAAAGTCTTAAAACCTTGAATAACCCTCCACATATTGTAGACGTGAAGATTTATATGATGAACATGTCTGAAAGAGTAAATGTTTGAAATTGCCATTTCCAACCCCTCATGTTTAATCCTTAATGTTGTTGAAGAAACAAAATAAATTTCATGGAACTAAAAACATTAAATTGTTGCCAAAAGTGTTCCCTCTAATCGACAAAGTGAAGATTGTAATTTATGTCAACATTATAACAATGAGTGTTTATATCATGGACCTCTATATGGATTAACATGACCATGTAATCCTTAAAAATTATTATTGCATCTTCCCAAAAATTTGTTTTTGCATGTTGCAACAAGTTTAAAGTTTGCACATTGCTTGGAAAAATATGCTTGCCACATGTCACATATCACAAGACTTTCAAAGTTGCATATATCATGTCACAAGATTTTGGAGGTTGCATATTGCATATTCAAGTTCTATTTGTTTCCAAGACTCCATAGCCCAAGCACAAGGCACTAGGTATTTCTTTCATTCTCACATCTTGAATCAAGGAGTATTGAATCAATATATACCAAGTCTTATAAGAGAAGTTGAAATTATCATTAAGTGTGTAACAAAATTACATTCACAGATATATACAAGCCATAGAAATAGCCTTGTGTATATTATCAGATGAAAAAGTACCCATATTGTCAATTCATTATATGCATCATTACATGTTCAGCTGTATAATGTACATCTAATTGTCTTATAAAATTATTGCATGACATCATGAATTTCTTTTAGTCTTATTTTGTGTTTTCCAGGTCTTAAGTAACTCTTCCATATCCATGTCTTTGTTTATTGGGTGCTCTTCAATAGCTGATGTTGTTCCAGTCCTTTCATGCTAAGTACGTCTGGTCTCGTACCCACAGCGTGGATGTTTCTATGAGGGGCCATCACCTACAAAAATAAAAAATATTAAATTTCTATGGCCAATTTTTAAATATCATTGAAATAGTTCATTAATATTAAAAAACAAATCTATAATGTAATTATTTACCTTTTCCTCTAGTGGGAACAGTTGGAATGGATGTCGACTTGTTCACCTGATCTTCACATCGAGGAGGATCAACTATGAAATTCTCTGCCATTGAGACATTTTACCATCATGAGCCTCAGTCACAAGAACATCTTGGGGTTGCAACTCACTGGGATGGGGATGTTGGGGAGCACCATGATATTCTAGCTATGTTGCACTATCAATGCTCTATTGTCCAATACTAATGGTTTAGTTGATAGAGTTGCTCCCCTGATTAAAACAATGTAAGACATTAAATTATGGAAGATATCAAACATTTACATATTTTATAAGTAATTAAAGGTTAATATGGACTAATTCTTATTTACCTTATCTTGCAAATTGGATCTTGGGGTCTGCCCCATGCTTTTCCTACGATCAACCATGACTTTATAACTAATGCAGGCACCACCTGCTATGTCGAAGCAGATCTTTGATTCCGCCATTTACTGTACTGGAATATTTCTTGCATATGGTCTTCATCATTATTTGACAGGGCTAAATTTAGCTAACTGTCACTAACATTTGCTCTTTCATTTTACTTGGCAGGACTATTGCCGAATTTGGCGAATTGCCGAAATTGTCAAATTGCCGAATTAAACACTTTTTGTTTATTTTGTTTAGCACCCATCGGAAAAGACTTGGCATAAAAACGTTAAGCTCTATATGAGTTTTCTATATATCAAAGAACCATACGGAAATTGACAGATGCAGTTCACCTTTCATGCAAACTCCGTTTCCATATATTTAGCACCACGTAGCACCCAGTGGAAATCACCAAGGTGCCTCGAGGTTTGAACCCTCCATTCTCGGATTCCCATACCAGCGATAAACCGCGTGGCCTCCAGCGGGGGAATTCACCAAGCGCGTGAAATTGAGACCCTTAGTTCTGGGTTTGAAATGGATAGCCTCTCCTTTCTTTGTTGATATTCCGCCGGTTTTTTGACCATAGTCTCACGGATATTCATCGTGGAATTCTTGATCGGTCGAACCCTAAGTCTCACCCTACGTTTTCACCGATGGCAAATCGCTGCTATATTCTCGTCCATTCGATTCCCCATGAACCTTGGCTATTCGTTTCCTCTCTATTCAACCTCCTTGCAAATCTAAACCATTGAATTCTGGACTGTACATTCCCATTCGCCCTTAGTTTCATCCTCCGATTCAATCACATGCCCAACGGAATCGATGTTCCCTTGATAAATTCGGATGTATCCCATCTTTTCCGATCGATAACAGAAATGCTTATACACAGCTTGAACGGAATGTTAGCATATACAAATGATAATTATAATCCAGGGGTTTTATTTTTCAACTGTAACGTCCTTTACGCTTACAGTCATGTGCAATACCTTTCGCCCTCGATGTTCCTCTACTAAAATCGATGGATCCCATTCATTAAATAAATCGGAAGACTATTATCATATCGATCAGAAAATTAAAGGATCGATCATCCTATGCATTTAGATTTCATTCAAACCATGGCTAGATACAATTTCTAAACAATTCACCCATATAAATTACTGCAATACTGAAACTGAATTCAGCGAGTAATATAACCTTCTTTCAAACTTGAATTTCCCAGTAAAATCTTTTACAAAAGAGGCAATGTATCTCTGCGCATGCTCATGGAATTAGATTCCAAGCTTCTCCTTCTTGATTTACATTCAAACTTCCTTCTCTTCGAGCTCCTAGGAGCTACGTAGGCCGGCTTCTAAGGGAACCTAGCTACTTAACACAATTTTCGGAACTTGTATTTATTTACAATGGAAATCTATTTTCAGATCCTATGATTTAGGAACATAGTCCTTAACAAACTCAATTGACCCCTACGAGTCATCGGTGACTCACTATTCATTAACAAACCCCATCTTATCTTTTACAAGTGGAAATGATCTAGAATCCTTATCCATTTTCAGCTCTTTAATGAAAATAAAGAAATTACGTTTATGTGAGACTCTAGGTCTCTTTGAATTCTCTCAGCTTTGATGAAGTCATAGGTGACTTCATGTTTATGAGCCTATGCTCTCGGACTCCTCTTCTTGAAAAATTTCATGGGCTCTGTCCATGAGCTCCCTTCTCTGCTACTTTCTGTAAGTTTGCAGCAGATGCTCAAATATGAATTTGAGCAATGTGCCCATTTAAACAATCCCTTCAGATATCTTTCAGCATTTCATCAACAAGTTTCTTGACTCCTCCAGTACTTGTATCGCATTGTGTACTGATTGCATGTAACAACCATCCTTCTTTTAATCCTCTTGGTCATGTAACTGTGATCTTCAAACCTCCTAGATCCCATACTTTATATTGTTGTAATTGCACCACTTACACTATTTCTGTAATGAACTTCATAATATTCCCCAGTCATACAAATGACTGCTTGAACCTCACGATCATAATTCCTCTTACACCTCTTCATGAGGATGCCATCCAAAACATCATTTTCCTCATCTAGTATGCTTCCTTTTTGAAACACTCTTGCCTGGATGCCCTTTTTCCATTTCAACTTTCATCTATCTAGAAGTATAAAGAACTTCCAAAAATTTTCCTTTCTACTGTATAACAAATTTGCTATTGTTACTTTCCTCATCATCTTCAAACTTACTGAATATTAAATTAGCGTCCTCATTATCATCTTTGCTTGTACGGAAATCTTTGCTCCACACATTGCTGTAGGTATTGCTGTCACCTTTACTTCATGTGTACCTTGAAAGATATCTTTTTCTGCCATATCGTTCTCATGTTTGCTATTTGGCAACACTTCAACTGAGTCCTTTATACCTTCATAATTGCCTATATGCTTTTCGAAGTACTTCATCTCCTCATCAAGGTTATTAGAACATAGCTTTTCTGCTTGAAGTCCCAATTTCCAATTTGGCTCCGATTTCTTCAACAAGTTCTCCAACAATAAAATTTCTCTCTCAACTTCTTCAAGCACTACATTTTTTATGCTTGACATGTTCACCTTCATTATGCCATGCTGGACATACTTCATCTTTACTTGAGACAACTCTAAGAAATGGATTGTCTATTGCACATCTTGCATACACACTCAAAGTGTTAGCATTAATCTCATAAGACTCAATGGGCTTACTTGATGACTCAATCATCAACTCTTTCTTGTTCCAAATCTTCTATAAGATTAAGAAAATCCTCAATAGTCTTCTCCTCAACTTTCTCAAACATAGTTGTTGAATACTTTCTATGCTCAGCTTGGTTCACATATTGAACTTGTCCACCATCAAACCATACATTGATGTAACTCTTCTGATGTAACAGTTCAAGACTGTCTTCTTCTGACAAGTATTCCCCATCATATCTAGGCTTAGAATCTTCTTCTTCCATCTCTGTGACATATTCAGAAATTTTTTCCATCTTTAGTCACTTCAAAACCTGCATACCAATCATTAGAAACATGATATCCTTTTACTGAATTATCTTCATAAGACAATTTTTTCTTTGCCATAATTTGCAAACATATCATCAAATTGAAAATCTGAATGTCTCTTACTGCTATTCTTTCCTTCAACAGAATTTTGTATCTTCCCTTCTGTCGTTGCATTTAATTCTTCATGCTTATTATTATCTGTTGTAGATAATACTGTCTCAGTTTTCCTAGTGACTAGATTCTGTTCATGTTCTTCCTTTGTAGGATTGGAAAACATGTTTCTATCTCCTTCAATCTTCATAGGTGTTTGATGTTGTCCTTCATTCTTAACCCCACCGCAATTCCACGCATTCATAAATGAATTTAGCCAGGATTTAAAAATATGAGATTCTTGGATCTCATCAATTCCTTCTCACTTCACCTTCATCTTCGTCGAGTTTGTCCTTGTTCAGGATCACATATGCAACCCTTATCCTCATACTCAATTGTTCTAAGTGCTCCTCTCACCTTAGTATTAAACATGTCTTTTAACTTCACTTGCAATGTATGCCATTTTACTTTCTTTGGCAAAATCCACCCATACCTTTGGTCTTCTCCATTCCTCATGTGAGTTCATCAAATATTTCATTTTAGCTCTATTTACATTAGTCTCTTGTCAAGTCTATCTTGACTCCACTTTTCATAGCATTTCTTTGAACCTTTACTATGATTCTCGGTAATCATAGTTTTCCCTCTTTCATGAGCTTCTCCTTGATCATTATGATCTGCAACCAAACAATCTCTACAAGCTGACTCTATCGACTTGTCCTTGAATACCATACTAAGCCCTTCAATGCTTAGTCCTCCTCTGGTATTCCTGTGGATTCCTTTTCCTGGAACCTTCACTTAAGTATCTTCTGCTTCTCTGGCTTCTCCAAATCTCTCTTCTCATGAGAACATTTCAGCTTGTCCTCTTTACTCCAACCTTCTGTTGGATATTATTAAGTTCATTGCCATTTTATTGCTGCTACCTGTCATCAACAATCTCTTTCATAATTTAGTTCAAAACAGAAATAAAATACCATTACAATGGGATTCGACTTGCGGTTCCTTGCAAGAAACTTCATTATAGACTCCTAGTCTATCTTTGTGATTCTTCCCAATTGATTCACGGAATTGGCATTCGGTTATAACTCTTCTCTTCTGATTCTTGGCTTGTCTCCAGCTGTATAAAATCATCACATAACTCCTCTTCAACGCCTCTATACTTTCGGTCTTCAATGCTCTTACACGAGGAAACGGGTCGTACTCCTTATCTCACAATGGAGTTTCTTCTCGGATGAGTCATTTCTTCCACAACATTATCATTATTATAGGGTGGAAACAAAATATCATTTCAATTTACCTCAATCAAGTTTTCTCACACCTGAACTTTCTATGGTCTTCAAACATTACTAGAGAATATCTTACTCTGAATCCTCCTTCCTGAACCTCTAAGACAACCATCAATAGCCATCTCTTTCTCCTCTGTGGACTCATCCTATTCCACCTTTGTGAGTTGCAAACAACCTATTTACTTTTGAAACAAGTACCACACTTGTTCCCAGTCCCAAGTCATCTCTTGGTGACTCTACTCCCTCCTGGCTCTTCACACAGAACCTTCTCTTGAGAAATCTTGCTCTTCAGCCTTCACAGCTGATAGGTTGATGTCTTATACCTACTCACTTCCTTTGGAGAACTTCCTCCTTCAACAATACACTTTGATGCTCTGTTTCATTCACAATCATTCCTTGCCTCACCTGTAAGCACATTATCTTTCACATAAAAGTCAATGGATATTAAAATCTTTGACTCCTACCTCTTACCAGTGTTTGTTTCAATCAATACACTGCTACAACTTCTTTCCTTTTGCTATCTTGAAAATTCTGGAACCTTCTTTCTTTAAGAACTTTTCTTGTCCTTATACTTCACATCTTTCAAGAAATAACATACTTCTTCCCTTTCAGTTATTTCATGCCAAACAATATGCATATCAATTTCTTGATAAACCGCGCTACCAGCTCTTCCATCACGGTCAAGTCCTTTCTTTCTCATTCTGCGCTCCCTTTCTTATCTTTGACCATAATCTGCTTCTAGGTATCTTTTGTTCTCTGTGAAGTAATTTACTTTTATATATTCATGGAAGTATGAGTGTTGTCATACTTTCATGAATATATAAAAGTAGATTCCTTCACAGAGAACAAAAGACACCTCCTACAGAGAGCAATCCTAGCTCTGATACCACTTAATCACGGTACCACTGCTGTAACCGAAGCGGATCTTCGATTCCGCCATTTACTTTACTGGAATCTTTCTTGCATATAGTCTTCATCATTCTTTATGAGGGCTAAATTTAGCTAATTTGTCACTAACATTGCTCTTTCATTTTACTTGGCGGACTATTGCGGGTGGCCGGTGTAGAAATTGTCAAATTAAGATTAAACACTTTTGTTTTTGTTTTTAATGGAAAAGACTTCGGCATAAAAACGTTAAGCTCTATATGAGTTTTCTATATATCCAAAAGAACCCAACGGAAATTGACTTACCGTCCGGATTCCACCTTTCATGCAAACTCCGTTTCCATATATTTAGCACCGCGTAGCACCCAACGGAAATCCGCAGATTATACCGGGGTTTGAACCCTCCATTCTCAGTTCCCATACAGCGATAAACAAAGTGGCCTCAGCGGGGAATTCACCAAGCGCGTTGAAATTCAACCCTTAGTTCTCAGTTGAAATCACGGATAGCCTCTCCTTTCTTTGTTGATATTCCACTTAGGGTTTTTGACCATCAGATCTCACGGATGATATGCCGTGGGTCTTTGATCGGTCGAGCTCCCTATGATCTCCACCCTCTTGTTCTCGACCGCCATCCATTTGCCTATTCACAGTCCATTCGATTCCCCATGAACCTTGGCTATTCGTTTCCTCTCTATTCAACCTCCGCGCAAATCTAAACCATTGAATTATGGACTGTACATTCCCATTCGCCCTTAGTTTCATCCTTCGATTCAATCACATGCCAATGGAATCGATGTTCCCTTGATAAGTCGGATGTATCCCATATTTCACGGTGATAATGAAATTAACATGCGAGCTTCCAGGCAGAATCATTGCGCATATACAGTGATGATATAATCCGGGGTTTTATTTTCACGGTAACGTCCTTTTCGCTTACAGTCATGTGCAATACCTTTCGCCCTCGATGTTCCTCTACTAAAATCGATGGATCCCATTCATTAAATCAATCAGAAGACTATTATCATATCGATCAGAAAATTAAAGGATCGATCATCCTATTCATTTAGATTTCATTCAAACCATGACCGGATATAATCTGCAAACAATTCACACATTTAAATTACTGCAATACTGAATTGAATTCAACAGAGTAATATAACCTTCTTTACAAACTTGAATTTCCCAATAAATCTTTTACAAAACAAAGCAATGAGTCTGCACATGCTCATGGAATTAGATTCTGAGCTTCTCCTTCTTGATTTACATTCAAACTTCCTTCTCTTCGAGCTCCTAGAACTCTGTGAGCTAAAATTCTAAGAGAACTTAGCTACCTAACACAACACTCGGGACTTGTATTTATTTACAATGGGAATCTGTTCCTTAATCATAGTATCTGAAAACATATTTTTTCAGATCCTATGATTAAGGGACAGATTCCTTAATAAACTCAATTGACCCCTACGAGTCATTAGTGAGTCATTACAAACCCCATCTTATCTTTTACAAGTGGAAAGGATCTGAATGTATCCATTTTCAACTCTTTAATGAAAATAAAGAAATTACATTTTTTGTGAGACTACAGGTCTCTTTGAATTCTCTCAACTTTGATGAAGTCATAGGTGACTTCATGTTTATGAGCCTATGCTCCTGCATCAAAAAACCATGCCTTGTGGTTAGGTCTTCCTCCATGGTTTGATTCAGTTGTCATACGCATTGCATAAGGTATGGTTTTAATGTTTTTTGGATGAAATTACCTTAAAGTTTTAAGGTTATATAAATAATATTCTTAAGATTTTTTGGTACTTACGATTAGTAATTGTAACCTCAGGTAGAATCAGCTGTTATTGTTGGCTATGTTTGGCAATCCTTTCTTTGGTTTCCTTGAGAATGGGTCAACCTATCATCAAAATTTTCCAAGTATGCTATATAACCACACTTTTATTTAGATCTAAAGAAAAATAAGGCGGTATTGAAATCAAATATTGTAACTTACCTTGGTGTACCAGTTATTTGTTCTCCTCGTTTTTCAAAATATTTTTGTTTTGCATCATAAATGATAGCCTTCCATATCCTGGAATTGAGGAGGCTTGGCTCGCCTACAGGATTTCTTACTTAAGATTCATCTATAAACACATCCGCATTATTTTAAATATTCGCAGAGGTGACCTCTCTTTTATTGAACATGTCTACTCCAAAGGGCCGCCGAGATAATCCATAAGTTCCTTTTGGAGGTTGGAATTATGGAAATTCCACCCTCATGCATAAGGTGCCCAAAATCAACAAGGTCTTTCTCTCCAGGTGCTATAAAAAAAGTCATTTCCTACACAAAAAAATATATGATCATTAATTTTAAAATTAATAATCTGGATGGTTTCTGTATAAGGATATCTTGATTAAAATATGAATTAAAACTACACGGGAGTAAAGATTGCTATAATGCATAGATACATTATTGTCAACCACAGATAATGCATGAAAGGGTTCCCGGTACTTGTCACCACGTCTAGCTCCGGGGGAATTGAAACCATCTCAACCACATCACCATGATCCTCATCCTTGCCACCATATCTAGACTCTGACCAAGGTGTGGATGTCTCATTAGTGTGTGTCATGGCTCCTATCAAAATTAGGTGTGGAAGATGGAAAGTAAATAGTTCTCTAGCAGCTATATGACCACCCACATCAGGACTCTATAGCATCTCTATAAAACCACTACTACCAACATCGGGTTAGAACGGGCTCAAAAATGACTATAAAAAGAAAATGTTTTTTGTGAGATAATGTGAAAGTTAAAGAACAAAGTATCATAATTGAACATGAGTACATTAAAAAACACTTTAAATTATGGTTATTACCTTATATGTGTTAAGTTGTGAAATAAGGATCTTGATCTTTTCTTTGACTTCGGGAGTTTGTTCTGGATGATCTAAGAAGCTAGCAATTTCTTTGTTATCTATAATGATTCCTTTTTTTACTAAGACCATGGGATCAGCGGATGAATAAAACCCCTCCTCCTCATGTGGGAATCATGATCAACATGGCACCGTAGACTACATATAATTTCATGAAAACAATGTTATTTCAATTAAATTATATAGAAAATAATAAAATAATGTAAAATGAAAGTGGAAAATGACAATCATTTACATGTTCTGCTTGGTTGGCCCTTTTCCACGATTATCCTGCTACATTAAAATATAATTAGAACCCCAAATATTTAAAAATTGTTAATGATAACAAAAAAATGTTAAAGATAATATTTACAACAATGTTAAAGATAATAAAATATATAATGCAATAAGTATAGGTTTCTTAAAGAGGTGTTTCATAAGAACCTGCACACTATTATTCAATATTTCTATTGATTAAAGTGGTAATCACTAATAACTCTTTCGTGAGTTATATTTTTATTCTTTTATGACTACTCAATTCTCTTCACATCCCTCATATATCAAAATTAGGTTGTTTGTTTTGTTGTCTTTTGGTGTGTTGTTTATAAAACACGATATTGTGTCCGGAGCTTTGGAGCCTTCCATCAATATAGATATTAATTAAGCTCCTTATTTTTTAAGAACCAAATACCAATATAGCCTGAGAAAACCCGCCGGAAAAGTGCTCAATGCCTTGAAAAGATAATTTGGATAATAATCCTCTTAGGGGGCAACCTCCTTTACCCATACCAAATGTTCAGAGTACAAGATGATTCAAAATGAAAATGTCTCCTTGGTATATATAGGAGACTGGGAGTATAGTTACAACTAATGGCCCAAAGCCAACATAAATAAAATAACATTACTAATATAATATGCCCCAGTGGGGGTAATGAGCCAATATTAGAGACTTAACATGCCCCTCCTTGAGACAAGTATTGTTCATGGCAGCAGGAAGTAACTGAATCTTTATAAAAGTCTCATCTTCCCAAGTGAAATGTTCAGCAGGTGGTTTCCTCCATTTAATGAGATACTCATAAATGGATCGATTCTGGTGAGGTGAATTCTTATGTCGATGATGGCTTCGAGGGATTCAATATGATTTTCCTTCCTCGCCAAGTTTTGGCTGTATAGTTTGAACCAAGATCTTGTTGCCTATAGCCTTCTTTAAGCATGAAACATGGAAAGTAGGATGTATCTTGTGAAGATCGCGGGCAACTCTAATTGCAATGCCATAGGAAAGAGTACCAATCTTTTTGCAGCACCTTATAAGGGACATAGAACTTTGGTGATGATTTATTATCCTTCTTGGCTTGCTTGAGGGACATCTATTTGTATGGTTGTAGTCTTAAAAACGCACAATCCCCTGCTAGAAATTTCTTTCACTATGATGTTGATCGCTTGTTGTTTCATCGCGATTTTGTGCCATGGAGTCGGGTTGTCCTTCAATATTTGGAGAACTTGTTGTTGATTCTCGATGTGATGTTCCTCCTTGAACCTTAGATTTTTCTTTTAGAAGAAGTGATGGAAGGAGAGTGGTATCCATAAAGAAGTTCCATAAATGGTGTCATTTTGTTAGGTATGAAAGGAAGTGTTATACCACCATTAAACCAAGGGTAACCATTTGAACCATTGTGTTTTGTTTAAGAGACAAAGCAATGAAGGTATCCTTCTAGAAATTTGTTCACTATCTCAGTTTGTCCATGCGATTGAGGGATGATAGGATGAGCTATGAGCCAATTAATTACCAAACAAAGAAAGTAATTATGTCCAAAAATGTCCAGTGAGATGGGATCTATGTCGCACATTAATCTTTGGGCTGCCATGTAGCTTTTGAACTATCTCCATGAATGTGGTGGAAACTATACTAGATTTGAAGGGATGAGAAGAGTGCACAAAAGTGTGTGTGCTTGGTCATTCTATCAACAATCACCATGATGACCTCTTTCCTTCAGACTTTGGTAATCCTGTGATGAAATCCATGGAAACCTCCTCCGAGTGCTGACTTGGGATGGATAATGGTTGTAAAAGACCTAAGGTGTAATTGTTTCCACCTTATTTTGTTGGCGAAACAAGCATTCTGCCACAAACCTTTGAACATTAGTTTAAGGCCATCCTAAAAAAAAATCCTTCTTGACTCTATGGTAGGTTTTCAAAATCCTAAGTGCCCACTTATAGAGGTGTGTAATTCCAATAGTACCCTTTGTTGAGTTGGGAGTTCTTACATAAATATAAGTGATCTTTGTACCATAGTGAGATCATTTTTCCATGTAAATGTATCTGTACACCGGAATCCTGCTGCAACTTTTGATGAGTCACTGTCATTCTTCCATTCATCCCTTGCTTCAATTATCAGAGGTGGGTTGGATGATCGAGATAGCACAGAGAGAAAGGCCTCAACATCTTCATGCTTTATTGAGTGCATCTGCCACAACATTTTGCTTCCCCTTTTTATAGACGATTTCAAAATCATAACCAATATCTTGATTTTTATTTACTGTTGTTCTTCTGAAGATAGTTTTGTTCCAAAATTATTTAAGACTATCATGATCTATTTGACCTTGAAGTGCCACCTATTAGGTAAGGATGCCATTTCTTCAATGCATGTATTATTGTCATGTAAACAAAGCTTCTCATAAGTGGGTTTGTTTAAGTCCTTTCCCTTGGTGGTTGACTTGAAGCCAGGGCCTTCCTTCTTGCGTGGGACGCAATTCCATTTCCCAAAGTGTCACTTTCCATAATAGGAGTTTTGTGAAGTCATAGATTGTGGTCAAGACAGGAGATTTATACATCACCTCTTTAAGTTGTTCAAAGATTTAGTTTCCTCTGGAGTCCATGAAAATGCATCCTTCTTAAGTTAGTGCCATTAAATGTGCTTCTATTCTTCCCATGATTCTGAACAAACTTTTGTAGTAGTAACTAACCCAAAATCCTCTAAGATTCTTTTAATGTTTTGGGGAGATCGGCCAGTCCATCATGGCCTTAATCTTGTTAGGGTCTACCTTGACACCTTCATGAGATACAATATGACCCAAATACTCTACCTCCTTTACTCAAAAGAAACATTTGGATGGTTTGGCGTACAATTGTTGCTCCTTTAGTAGTTGTAGCACCTTTTCAACATTATTCACTTATGATCCTCCTAAGACTTACTATATACTAGTATATCATCAAAAATACTAACACAAATTTTTGAAGGAAGGTTGAAAATGGAATTCATCAACCCGGAATGTGGAAGGTGCATTTGTAAGGCCAAAGGCATGACCAAAACTTCATAATGGCCTTGATGAGTTTGGAATGATATTTTGGGGATATCTTCTTCCTTCATTATGATCTGATGATACCCTGAACGGAGATCCAATTTTTGTGAAATAGATTGCTCCATGTAGTTCATCTAACAATTCATCAATGAAAGGAATGGAAACTTTTGTAATGAGTAGTTTGTTGGAGCTCTCTATAATCTGGACACATACACCATGAGCTATCTTTCTTGAATACATTTACCACTGGGTGCAAAGTAAGAACTTTGGCTAGGTCTAATAATGCCAGCCTCTAACATTTCTTCAACCATGCACTCAATTTCACAATTCTGGGTGTGGGGGTATCTGTATGGCCTCGTGTTAGGAGAACACTATAAATTAGGTGAATTTCATGATCATGATTTCAAGTGGGTGGAAGACCTTTGGAATATCTTCAAAATACTTTGGAATGCTTATCAATGATCCTTTAGAGATCTTGAGGAATAGATGGCTTAGATGTTTGAACATCTAGTGAGCATAGTTGTGCAATAACTCCTTGATGCCCCTTTTCAATAGTTTTGTCATGCCGTTAGAGCTTATCCCTTACTGGGTTTCCCTGTGATACCTCTTATCAATTTCTTTTCCTTCCAATGAAAATTTCATGAAAAGTTCTTGAAAATTAAATACATTGTTCCTAATGATTGTAACCATTGGATTCCTAGTACAACATCTACACCACCCCATGGATATAGAAATCATTGGACTATTCGCTACATATTCCCCCATAGTAGAATTGATCTTGTGCATTTTCCTGAGCAATTGATAGTTCCTCCATCTGCAATCATTACTTGAAACTCTTTGGCGCTGGATATACAAAGCAATTGAGATCTTTGAAAGCTAATTTATAGTGAATGAAGTGAGTACTGCCATGATAATTATGACTATTACCTTTTTCTTTTGATGTATCCTTCAATCTTGAGGGTTTGAAGTGCTAATTCCATCCAATGCATTACATTATCCGTGAAGTCAACTCTTCAGACAAAATTAGCTTCTACGTTTTCATCTTGAGATGGTTCTTGTTCTTCTTCTTCTTCCTCTTCACAATCTATGTAGAATAATTTCTTCCTCACCACACTTATATCCCTTACTGTACTTGTTGTCACAAATTAAATCATAAGCCTTTTTCTTTTTCTTTCTTCCAATTGTTAAGGGTGTCAACCTTGTAGGTTAGTGTTTAGAGAAGAAGGAGCATTATTCTCTCTATAGATGTTAGGATTGGTCCTTCCTAGTAGTAGCCATAGCCATATTTTTACTTTCAGCATTGCCACCTTAAATGCATTCTCAATGGTTGGGTTCCCCAAAGGCAGACCTCTCATATGTTGAATGTTATCTTTTAAAAGTTCCTATGAATACATCAATCAAATTAACTCCAATCAGTGATTCAAAATGAAAATGTCTCCTTGGTATTTATATAGGAGACTAGGAGGTATAATTACAACTAATGGCCTAAAAGGTATATATAGGAGACTAGGAGGTATAATTACAACTAATGGCCTAAAGCCGACATAAATAAAATAACATTACTAATATAATATGCCCCAATTAAGGGGTAATGAGCCAATATTAGGGCTTAACATATTTTTGTCCTTGTTTATTAGTTGTATATAATTTTCGGCGAGTGCATATCTCTGCATAATTCGCATGTATCGAACCAACAACATCCAATCGTTATAATTGTAACACGGTATGACATAGTCCATCAATTCAGTAATTGTATTGTATTTTACAATTATTCCATCCATGGAAAATAGCCCCAAGCCATGCAGGGTGGATGGTGAAATGCGATATGTCCTATTATTGACAATGAAATCAACAACTATAGGAGGTAGTTCCTTAGGTACCCATTGTTTCACCATATGCTTATACCTAAGTGGAACCTCTATGTCTCCTATGCTCTCATAGTCATAAGAGAATGATCCTCCTTCGGCAAGAAAAATTTCATGCGTATAGAAAATTTCATTCTGACTTTTTCACCTCTGGTCCTTGTTTGCTTATCATATCTTCTAGATGCAGTCACATTTTCGACCTCTATTTGTCCTAATATTTCTTCACTCAACGAAGAAATATCTCATAGGTACCTATTTGGTTGTATCTTCAGTTTCATGTGCACGTGTTGTTAGTTAGTAGTCCATTATCATCCTAGTTCTAATCTATGAACTTTTTTTCTATATTCAAAGTTCTAAATAAAAAATTTATATCTTTAGTTTTGGATGCACAATTAGACTAGAGTGAAATTACCAATATTAGTGGTCAACCACCTAATTTAATGTGATATCCCTCATGATTTTGGACATATTAAGGACATATTAATGTGATAACACTAAGGACATGATAAATTTATCATATGGAACTAAGAAAAAAATAGTAGTAAGGTTGTTGTTTGTTTGATTTGTGAAAATTAGAAATATTATAAGAAATGACCATTGAAGACGAGGGTCAATGCTATGGAGTAATAAATCCAACCATCAGTTGGTGTGTTGCAAATCTTGGGTTCTTTAGTTGGAAATATGTCTAAGGCAAGCCAAAAAGTAGAACTATACAAATATTAGTTTTGTTCAATACAAGAGTAGAACTATACAAATATTAGTTTTGTTCAAGCCAAGAGTAGAACTATATAAATATTAGTTTTTTTCAATCCAAGTTGAAGAATAAGTTAGTTATGGCGATGGTTAACTCAATGTGCAATAGTGGTTGTTAAACTCAATGTGCAAATGAAATTGGTGCAGTATTTTTTCGGGAGCGGATGGACAATGTGGTCACCTAGTCCATGCCTAACCAAGCATGAAAAATATCAGGGAGATACAAAATGTTGCTTTGTTAGGATTTTATGCTCGGATGAGGAATTGCCAAGAGTCCCCGAAATGGTTTGGGATGAGACTTGCAACTGGGCATAAAATGAAAATTGAGACTCGAATTGAGGAACCGTCAACTCTGATGGATTCTTGGGATAGGATTTCAGCTAGAACACCCCTCACTCCTCGGTGCCATGCCTCAAAATTTGTTTTACTCATTGATTTTGAGAACTAGTGTTTTGATCAGTTTGAAGCAAACCAACAGTTGGATTAAGGGGTCCAATTTATTAAACCACGCTTCAAGAGAGGATGGAAAATATAGTAACCTAGTCTATGCCTAAAAAATCTTGCAGCATCTCACAGAACTCAAAAATGATGCTTCGTTAGGTTTTTATGCCCTCAGGAGAAATTGGCCAAGAGTCCCTGAAATGGTTTGGGATGGGACTTGCAACTGAGCATATAATGAATATCGAGACTCAGATGGAGGAATCATCGGCTCTGATGGATTCTTGTGATAGGATTTCATCTAGAGCACCCCTCATTCATGGGTGCCATGCCTCAGAAGTTGTTTTACTCATTGATTTTGACAACTAGTGTTTTGCTCAGTTTGAAGCAATGCAACATTTGGATTAAGGGGCCAATTTATGAAAAAATGCCTTGGGAAAGAATGGATAATTTGATCACCTAGTCCATGCCTAAAAAATCTTGCAACATCTCATAGAACTCAAAAATGTTGCTCCGTTAGTCTTTTATGCCCTGAGCGAGAATTGGCCAAGAATCCCCGAAATGGTTTGGGGTGCAAATTGCAACTAGGCATAAAATGAAAATCGAGACATGAATTAAGGAATCATCATCTCTGTTGGATTCTTGGCATATTATTTTAGCTAGAGCACCCCTCAGAAGTTGTTTTTTTCATCGATTTCGATAACTAGTGCTTTGCTCAGTAAGAAGAAATGAAACATTTGGATTTAGTGGTCCAATTTATGAAACCATGCCTCGGGAGTGGATGGAAAATGTGGTCACCTATTCCATGCCTAAACAAGCATGAAAAATCTAAGGGAGATCAAAAATGTTGCTTCGTTAGGATTTTATGCCCATATGAGGAATTTCCAAGAATCCCCAAAATGGTTTGGGATGCGACTTGCAACTGAGTATAAAACAAAAAATGAGACTCATATTGTGGAACCGTAGAATTCTATGGATTCCTAGGATAGTATTTCATCTATAGCACCCCTCACTCCTGGGTTCCATGCCTCGGAAGTTGTTATACTCATTGATTTCGAGAACTAGTGTTTTTCTCAGTTTGAAGCAAACCAACAATTGGATTAAGGGGTCCAATTTTTGAAACCATGCCTCGGGAGAGGATGGAAAATATAGTCATCTATTCCATGCCTAAACAATCTTCCATCATCTCATGGAACTCAAAAATGCTGCTCTGTTAGGTTTTTATGCCCTCGGGAGAAATTGGCCAAGAGTCCCCGAAATGGTTTGGGATGCGACTTGCAACTAGGAATATAATGAATATCGAGACTCGGATTGAGGAAGCATAAAATCCGATGGATTCCTGGGATAGGATTTCATATAGAGTACCCCTCAATCATGGGCTCCATGCCTCAGAAGTTGCTTTACTCATTGATTTCGACAACTAGTGTTTTGCTCAGTTTGAAGCCATGCAACATTTGGATTAAGGGGCCAATTTATGAAACCATGCCTCGGGAGAGGATTGATAATTTTGTCACCTATTCCATGCCTATACAAGCTTGTAGCATCTCACGGAATTCAAAAATGTTTCTTTGTTAGTCTTTTATGCCCTGAGCGGGAATTGGCCAAGATTCCCCAAAATGGTTTGGGATGCGACTTGCAACTGGGCATAAAACGAAAATTGAGACTCGGATTGAGGAACCGTCATCTATGTTGGATTATTGTCATAGGATTTTATCGAGAGCACCCCTCACCCCTGGTTCCAACCCCTCAAAAGTTGTTTTTTTTGTCGATTTCGATAACTAGTAGTTTTCTCAGTAAGAAGCAATGCAACACTTGGATTTAGGGGTCCAATTTACGAAACCATGCCTTGGGAGAGGATGGACAATTTGGTCACCTATTTCATGCCTAAATAAGAATGTAAAATCTCAGGGAGCTCAAAAATGCTGCTTCGTTAGGATTTTATGCCTGGATGAGGAATTGCCAAGAGTCCCCGAAATGGTTTGGGATGCGACTTGCAACTGGGCATAAAACCAAAACCAAGACTCGGATTGTGGAACTGTCGACTCCAATGGATTCCTTGGATAGGATTTCAGCTAGAACACTCCTCACTCCTGGGTTCCATGCCTTGAAAGTTTCTATACTCATTGATTTTGAGAACTAGTGTTTTGCTCAGTCTGAAGCAAACCAACAGTTGGATTAAGGGGTCCAATTTACGAAACTATGCCTCGGGAGTGGATGGAAAATATAGTCACCTAGTCCATGCCTAAATGATCTTTCAGCATATCATGGAACTAAAAAATGATGCTCCGTTAGGTTTTGATGCCCTTAGGAGAAATTGGCCAAGAGTCCCCGAAATGGTTTGGGATGTAACTTGCAACTGGGCATATAATGACTATTGAGACTCAGATTGAGGAACCATCAAATCCTATGGATTCTTGGGATAGGATTTCATCTAGAGCACCCCTTCATGGGTGTCATGCCTCAGAAGTTTCTTTACTCATTGATTTTGACAACTAGTGTTCTGCTCAGTTTGAAGAAATGCAACATTTGGATTAAGGGGAAAATTTATGAAACGATGCCTCAGGAGCATATGGATAATTTGGTCACCTAATCCATTCCTAAACAATCTTGCACCATCTCACAGAACTCAAAAATGTTTCTCCGTTAGCCTTTTATTCCCTAAGCAGGAATTGGCCAAGAGTCCCCGAAATGGTTTGGGATGTGACTTGCAACTGGGCATAAAATGAAAACCAAGACTCAAATTGAATAACCATAATATCTGTTGGATTCATGGCATATAATTTTATCTATATCACCCCTCACTCTCGATTCCAACCCCTCGGAAGTTGTTTTTTTCGTCAATTTTGATAACTAGTGCTTTGCTTAGTAAGAAGCAATGCAACATTTGGATTTAGGGGTCCAATTTATGAAACCATGCCTCGGGAGTGGATGGAAAATGTGGTCACCTATTCCATTCCTAAAAAATCATGAAAAATCTCAGGCAGCTCAAAAATGTTGCTCCGTTAGGCTTTTTATGCTCGGATGAGGAATTTCTAAGAGTCCTCGAAATGGTTTGGGATGCAACTTGCAACTGGTCATAAAACAAAAAATGAGACTCGGATTGAGGAACCATCCACTCCAATGGATTTGTGGGATAGGATTTTAGCTAGATCACCCCTCACTCTTGGGTGTGATGCCTCGAAAGTTGTTATACTCATTGATTTCGAGAACTAGTGTTTTTCTCAGTTTGAAGCAAACCAACAGTTGGATTAAGGGGTCCAATTTATGAAACCATGCCTTAGGAGTGGATGGAAAATATAGTCACCTATTCCACTCCTAAAAAATCTTCCAGCATCTCATGGAACTCAAAAATGTTTCTCTGTTACGTTTTTATGCCGTCGGGAGCAATTGCCAAGAGTCCATGAAATGGTTTGGGATGAGACTTGCAACTGGGCATATAACGAATATCGAGACTCAGATTGAGGAACCATAGACTTTGATGGATTCCTGGGATAGGATTTCATCTAGAGAACTCCTCACTCGCGGGTGCCATGCCTCATAAGTTGCTTTACTCATTGATTTTGACAACTAGTGTTTTGCTCAGTTTGAAGCAATGCAACATTTGGATTAAGGGGCCAATTTACGAAACCATGCCTCGGGAGCAGATGGATAATTTAGTCACCTATTCCATGCCTAAAAAATCTTGCAGCATCTCACAGAACTCAAAAATGTTTCTCTGTTAGTCTTTTATGCCTTGAGCAGGAATTGCCCAAAAGTCCCCGAAATGGTTTGGGATGCGACTTGCAACTGGGCATAAAATGAAAAATCGAGGGTATGATCTAAGTACTATAAAGAAGAATGTTGGAGAATTATAAGAAGTGATTTAGGTATGAGCTATTTGTTACCTCTTTATTACCTTTTATTTTAATTGTATCCATATTTTGTATTGATCAAATGAAGAATTAACCTGAAACTGATGCCATTAGACACAAACTCAATCCTAAGCCAACTAAGGAGAAGAAACAACACATGCTAATTAATCTAGGATTCAAGCATGCAAACAAACCTTCTCACAAAGAAGTGCTAGTTGGTGATGGAATCCAACATTGCAGAATCGATGCGCGAAGGGGATCACTTTCGATGGGTGGGAAAGTTATGTTGACAACCTGCTTAATGAATTAATGCCCTGGTGCAAGTTACCTCATCGAGCAGTGGGAAAACCTCCAAGGAGTCTGAGTGAGTCTAGCCAACATCGATCACAAGTACAACACCACCTTCCTTGTGATGTCACCTTGTGTAGGCAGTCTAAAAGATTATGGCCTCTATGGCACCATCTATTATACCAAAGCAGATGGGGGACAGTCGATAGTTGACACCAAGACCAACAAAGCAGGGTTTATTACTCTGAGGGCCCCAATGCAACATCATGATTGACCCTTGTGTTAGAAGGGCTTCCCAAATTCTGTGATATAGCAACTAGATTTCACTCCCTAACTCAAGGCTTTATGTTTGTTTAGCATCTTTGGAAAGTTATTCCCATTATCATATTCCAAAGCTCTACACCTAAGCTAAGATGGGTTTGAAGAGCCCTAGAAATGTTGTTGATTGTTAAGCCCTAATATTGGCTCATTACCACTTAATTGGGGCATATTAGATTAGTAATGTTATTTTATTTATGTCGGCTTTAGGCCATTAGTTGTGATTTAGATTAGTAATGTT
>SNQJ01S0069629.1:26203-63950 GCA_010110895.2 Picea sitchensis | reverse complement strand
GAAATCATTATTTAAATGATAAAGTAAGGTGACAAATTCAATGTGGATTATTTAAATAATAAAGAGAAGTGAAAAAAACAAGAAATGACAAAGTAAGATGAGAAAATCAAGAAGGAATATTTAAATGATAAAATATTGGAGAAATTTCTATTTATGGAAAGTGGTTAACCCTAAAATAAGGAAAATAGGTTAAGTGACCTAGAAATGGGTTAAGTTACCTAGAGGAGGAAAATATAAATAAGATAACAATGGTCTCTTGTAGATCATCCTTTTTGTGGATCAATGGAGAGCTTCTTGTGAGAATATCTTTTGGAGTATTGATGGAGAGCTTATTGTGAGAGCTTCTTGAGCATTTTTGGTGTGGAACACTTGAGAATATTGAATATATATAGGTGAATAAGGTAAAAAAGGATATATAATCCTAATTTCAGAAGCAAGGTGAAGAAAAGAGGGCCGGAATTGAAGGGAGGATAAATTCTTTTGATGATGCTTTCTAAGGTATGTTATTTACAGGTCATCTCACCATTTTCGCTATAACGTTTTTTATTTAATGATTCAGAGCATGAATTTTCTATTCCATTGAGAAAAAATACCCAAGTATCTATGGTAAAAAATTCATATTGTGGGTCGCTATATTTTGGGAGTTACACTCCGTGGAAAATAGGGTTTGTGGCTAGTCTTGAAACTAGTCAAAAAACATTATTTCGAGTAAAAATGTCATAACTTCTCCATAACAGATACAAATTTAGTGAGATGAAATTTTTTGGTTAGGGTACAGGATATATTATGGTGTGTAATAGTTTCAGATCAATTCAACAAACATTTTGGGTGGGCCACACTCTACAAGGTCGCTCTCTAGAATAAGCCATAATTCAGCAAGGTATGCCATTTTTTCTATAACACCTTTTCTGAGAGGTTCCAAGTAGTGCCACCTGGAGGAATTGGATAAAACACACTAAATAAAATTGTGTATTAGTTTCATATCTTTATTCATTATAGGTACAAAGTTATGATTATTTCAAGTTGGGGTTGTTGACTAATCCAAAACTAGTCATGGTTGAAACAAGCAGTTGATGAGTTGGCACATACATGAGGTGTATAGTTGATGATGTTGGTACATATTGATGATTCATTGTTTATGCGTATTTGAAACATGATTTGTATATAATTGGTACATGGTTGGATGCACTTGTTTATGGTACATGTTGATTACAGGTTGTTTGGCACAGGTTGGTGCATGGTTGATGCACTTTTTTATGTTGACAGATTGATATCTTTTGAGGATTGTTTCCTCATATCAGTTGGTGCTGAGAATGTAAGATGAGTATTGCATATTGAGTTGGTTCTCTTATAGAGTTGTACTCTATTCAGTTGTTGGTGAAAAACCCCTAGATTGAAGTCCATAATAAAAATAAAAATTGTACATACATATTGTTTTCTTTGTGTTCCTTGTGGAGATGATTTGTTGACGATATGTTTCTGATATATGTTGCTGATATGTATTCACATCTAACTAATTATAAATGACAACAATGAGCAATGAGAAAATGTTGAATGTTAACTAAGGAGTTTTTGAGTAAGAGAGAAGTTTTGGGAAAAATATCCCCACACTCATTCACCCCCCCCTCTAAGTGTGGTAGGTGTGTCCAAAACATTTACCATATCCTTTGTATGTAGCAACTTCTTTCCTCCAAAGTTCAAATGTCCAAATATGAAATCCCATAGCTAGGAATACTACTGCACTTCATATTTGAAAGTTATCTATATCTCTACACTACTTTCTCCTTCCTTGATATTGCACACACTGTTTTCTTCATTGGAACTATGCAAACTTTCTGTTGTAAATGTAGTGTTTGACTGTGCATATTTTTATTTACCAACAAATAGCATTGTATTTGTCTTCTTGGTTGGATTCAATGTCAATGGGAACATTATTTTACTTGTCATTTGGATTTTTTCAATAATTTGGTTGCTTGGATATCTATCCATAATCACACAGTGATTATCTTCCATGTAGATTTTGTATCCTTTCTGTAACAATTGTCCTGTTCTCATCAGATTATGATTCAGACAAGAAACATAATATACACCACACATAATGTTTTGTTCTCCTTTCTTAGTTAAAATGTTTATACTGCCTTTTCCTAATACAATGACTTGGATATATTTTCCAAGTGTAACCTTGGTTTGGACTCACTTATCCAAACTAGAAAACAACTTTATGTTTCCTATCATGTGGTTATTGCAACCTGAATCTAAATACCATGTCACATGGACTTGCTTTAGCAACATTGTATTCAACTTGGGATACTATAGGCATTTCTTCCTCACGTGACATAAACATAGGATTGGTTTGGTTATTTTTTTTGTATGAATGATATTGTCCTTTCTTGTTCTAATTATATTGTCTCTTTTTTCATTCATATGCATAATTTCCATACTTTTTACAGTAATGGCACTGAATATTTGATTTCTTAGTTCTTTGACTACTTGGTTTTCTAGTATTTGGGTTTTGGCCTCTTCCACCAGTGTTTCCAGGACTTTTACTATGTCCACCTATGACATAAATTCTACCTTTGCATCTAGAGTTAGATCTCCCCCTTCCTCTTCCATGACTTATAGATGACTTCATGGAAAATGCATTCTCTAATGACTTATTTGACCTATTAAATATGTGTTCATGATTAATGAGGGAAGATTGGAGTTCAGCTAGACTAAATTGACTCATATCTTTGATCTCTTCTAGAGTCACAACTAAAGTATCAAATTTAGAAGGAAGACTCCTAAGTACCTTCTCAACAAATTTTATGTCTTATATGGTCTATCCATGAGACTGAATATGATTTATAAGGCCAATAACATGGGTATAAAATGAATCTACTAAATCAATGTCTTTCATTGACAGAGTTTCAAAATATCTTCTAAGAATCTGTAGTTTTGAAGTCTTAACTTTATCCATACCTTGATAATATGTTTGTAATATATCCCATTCTTTTTTAGCTTTCTTTGATGATGAAACTCTTGGGAGTATTCTCTCATGCATGAATTGATGTATGTAAAACAACGCCTTTCCATCCTTCATCCTAATGCAGAACCCCTACTCTCCCCCGGGGTTGCTCTACCTCCTAGTCTTGGATATTCAAATACATGATATGAATCATCTCTTTGGGCCTCCAATAGACCCTAAAAAAATGACACATATGTCTCTTTGATTTCAACCACAGGTTCAAACTACCCGTACGACCAGTTTATGGCCCCTCTGGAAACACCAAAATGTGAGTGCTAGCTCCCATGTTAGACTCCTCCTTAAATATGACCACGGGCTATGACCGCAGTCCAACTTACTTCGCGAGTTTTCTCTTCAGAGATTTTGCAAGAATCTTACCACTTTGTTTCCCCCGAAGTGACTTTTCACTGAAAAGATCTATCACCCAAGTGAAAAAGATGACACCACGTGTCCACATGATTTAACAGCTAGGATTCATCTTCTTACCTATTGGAGCTTTGGGTGTCTTCCGGTCAATGGCTCCACCTTCGCCTTTCTCGTTTCTCTGAATTCCTCGATATGTAGATGTGTGTCCTCTTCGGATCAATGACTCCTACGAACTTCACTACTTCACGCGTTGACGGTTCTTCACACTCCACATGCACTTTTTGAGGAAGAGATTTCCTCTAAATCACGTGGATCTTAGCCATGTGTTATTCTGGATATAATGATCTAGATTCACTTATTCCTTCGCGACTTCACGAATTTTTCACTTTGCTCAATGCAAATCCTTCGAAGCTCTTTCCCACAAATGCTCAGATCTACCTTGACATATCCTTCATGACACTGATGGATTATATTCACTTCCAAGCTTCAAGACTTCGACAATCCCACACTTACAACACCTTCAAACCTATGAATACTTGGAGTGTCGAAGGACTTCAGGGTCTAACCTCCTCGCACCTTCTCGAGATCTAATGACTATTAGTGATCCCGACTTCCTCTGAAGGGATCTCAACTGTTAATTCACAATATTTAACATATTTCTTCATTTATGTCGCATCTTTGTCACTATCTCTCATGAACTTGATTCCTTTGAGGATTTGTTCCTCCGACCCACTCCTTTCGATACTGGAATCTTTGACAAAGCTCGGACTTTGAGATTTATTCAAAATAAATATTACTACACACTCCTTGGGCTTCACAGTCATGATCTCTCAATACTTAGTCGAATATTGACCCTGTGCACTCCTTACAACACTAGGTCTAAGTTTCTCATTATCCCTCTTAAGATTCTGTGAGTCAAATCTAAACTCTGTCGATGCACACCTTGTGGACAATATGCACTTCTTTCATCCGAGCTCTCAGAAGAGAAACAATTGAAACTTATCTAATACTTGATAGGTTCACATTCTCAACTATGAACAACATACATAAGCATAGTAAACCAAACACACAAAGAACAAACCATTTGTTCAATTACACACTTAAATGAACACCATCCAAGAATTTGGATCAATCTTTGTCTGTTCTATTAATTCATGAAGTATTTACATAAGTTACAAAGCTCTTCACTATCTTTGGACTCTCTATGTCTAACTGCTAAATCTACCACTTCTTACTCCTCACTTCTACAATACTACCATACAATACAATACAAAAACCTATCTATGGAGTGTCTTGTCGAGCTCTTCTCCATCCTATCTAAATTCTATACCATCGTTGTTTTAGCGGTTACCTACTTAGTCCTATTACAATAAATGTGAGTGATTACCAGATAAGAGATGACAATCCATATTTGTAACACCTTACAGTCGTGTAAGAATTGACAACATCCTTCCATTCTTAGGAGGTGACCCGTATTTACAAACAAGGTATTTAAATATGATATTTCCAAAATATCTCAACAACCACTCCTGCCTCTATTTAATTCTTATTTGAAATTTTGGCATGCTAAGGTGTTGAATTCTGCCTCTACTCTCGGCCTCTCTTTCTTTGATGGAAATGCTCTTGCATCATACTCCTCTGGATAAAATATTTATGGAATCCTCTCCATGAGCTCCTGCACTATTTTTCCATGTTTCAAAATGTCAGGTTCAATGACCCAACATGAATCTTCCATTGGTTGATATTTGCATTTCACCAAATATTCAGGATACATCTTCCTCCTAGTCTTATTTCCAACTCTATGATCTAATATTTTCTCCATCTAAGTTTTTTCTGTTGTGGGCATCTTTTTTTCCCATTGAATTTCCTTATGGTCATCTAGTTCTCCTACACAATCTCTCCTATAAGGATACAATTCAACAAAATTGAATATTAGTGATATTCCAACATTGTCTAGCAACTCAATCTCATAATCATTAGATGCAAATTTCCCGAGGATTCATAATGGTCCTCTCTTCTTCATATTCAGCTTGTTATATGTTCCCCTTGTAAGCCTTTCCTTCCTCAAATGAGCTAAAAATTCATCCCCAACTTCAAATTGAACTTCTCTTCCTTTCTGGTCCTCTTTGTTCTTTTACTTTTGGTTTTTTTCCTGTAGCTTATCTCTGACTCGATCATGAAGTCTTTGCATCTCTGTAGAAAAATATTCTACTCCAACACTCCTGAACTCATGTTGCTTCAAATCTCTCAATTTTGTAATCCCTCTCAGTCATATTATATACACTATCTCGAGTGGAGTTTTCTGAGTTCTCTTGTTTGTCGAATTGTTAAATGAAAATTGTTCCTATGACATAATATGATCCCACATATGCCCCGACTCAGTGACTAAACTCCTTAATAAATTTCCCATACTTTTGTTCACCACTTGAGTCTATGCATCTGTCTGAGGGTGATATGATGAAATGAAGGAAAAGTTTTTCCCCAGCCTCTTCCATAGAGTTCTCCAAAAGTGTCCTACAAACTTTGTGTCTCTACCTAAGACTATTCTTCTGGGAAACCCATGTAGTCTCACAACTTCCCCGAAAAAAAAATTGGCTATGTGTGTAACATCACTTGTTTTCTGGCATGGAATGAAATGTGCCATCTTGGAAAATATGTCTACCACAACAAATATGGAATCACTTCCCTTATGGTTTCTAGGTAATCCTAAAACAAAATCCATACTAATTACATCCCAAGGCCTTTCTAGAATAGGCAATTGTTGATACAAACCAATGTTCTATTTTCTCCCTTTTGCATATTGGAAAATTTTGCATTTGTTCACAAATTCCTTCACTTTGGTTCTCATACCTGGATAATAGTAAGAAGAACTTAGTTCTGCATAGGTTTTATCATGACCAACATTTCCAACCAAACCTCCACTATGTTTCTCTTTCAGTAGGTTGTCTCTCATAGAGCATCTTGGTATGCACAGTTGGCTTCCCTTGAACAATAATCAATCCTGGATTAAATATTTTGTCCATGGGCTTCTATCCCCCAACAAAGGGTCCTTACATGCCTCATAAGCCTTCTTAAAATCTGGATCTTCTTGGTACATTTCCTTAAGGCGTTCAAATGATAAGGTCTTCACTTGGAATTCTTGTATAATCAAACTCCTCCTCCTCAAAGCATCTGCGACATTGTTATCACTTCCAGAAATATGTTTAATGACAAAAGTAAATTTCTGCATGAATTATACCCACTTAGCATGCCTCTGACTCAACATTTATTGCATAGTAATAAATTATAAAGCTTGATTATCACTATACAAGACAAAATATTTTGGAATTAGATAGTTCCTCCACTTCTTCAAAGCCTCAATCACTGCATAAATCTTTTTTTCATATCTGGAATACGTTTTCTAGGTGTCATTTAGTTTCTCACTGAAATAAACAATTGGCTTATTATCTTGACTCAAAAGTGCTCCAATAGCTACTCCACTTGCATCACACCTTACCTGAAATGTTTTCCCAAAATATGGTAAGACCAAAATTGGTTGTCGTGGAATCTTCTCCTTCAACACTCTGAATTGTTTTGAGCCTCCTCTGTCCAATTAAAATACCGGTGTTTCTTCTTCACAATATCAAGTATGGGTGTACATATACCACTAAAATTTGTTATAAATTTACTATAAAATCTTTCTAACCCATGAAATCTTCTCACCTCAAATATGCTTCTAGGATATGGCCAATCCCTGATTTCTTTTACCTTCTCTGGATCCATCTTCTATTCATTTGAAAAGATCACAAAACCCAAGTATATGAGTTATGTCTTCATAAAAGATATTCTATTTAAGTTTATCAACAACTTCTTTTGTTGCAATCTCCTCATCACTAATGTCAAGTGTTTTAAATGTTATTCCTTTGTTTTACTGAATATTAGTATATCATTGCGATATACAATCACAAATTTACCTATGAAGTCTTTCAACATTTCATTCATCAACCCCATAAATGTGCTTGGGGCATTTTTCAACCCTAATGGAATGACTAGCCATTCAAACAAGGCTTCATTTGTTTTGAATGTTGTCTTACATTCATCTCTCTCTCCCATTCTTATATGATTATATCCACTCTTCAAATCTATTTTTGAAAAATAGCTTGCTCCACTCAAGAAATCCATCAAATAATCCATTCTTGTCAAAGGGAATGTTTATCCTATGGTGATCTTGTTGATGGCTCTAGAATCTATACTGCGCATGGTATTAGACTTTCCCTCACCAAAACTTTATCCAACAACCCCTAGACTTTATTTTTGATCTCTTCATTCTCTCGAGGTGTCAACCTATATGCTTCTTTGTTTGACAAATTGTCTCCTCGAATAAGGTGAATGTGATGGTTGATACTCCTAATGGGTGGTAATGAGTGAGGTAACACAACCACTACTATGTCAGCAAAATTAAATAACAGTTCCTGTATTTCTTCGGGTAAATCATCCATAGAAGTATTTGTAAGGATAAACCTTAGTTTCCTCACTACAACAAACTACATCTCTTATTCGTTCTTGACCTCATTTAACAGTTCCTTCCCACTCATGAAAAGTATACTTGAACTAGCCTCCTTCTTTGGTTCCTTGTCTTCTATTAGCAACAACATGTGTGTTCTACCATTCTTCTCTAGGGTGTAAGTATGTTTCCTCCCATCATGAATTACATTTATATCAAATTTCCATGGTCTCCCCAACAATATATGACAAATATCCATAGGAATTACATCACATAAAATCTCATCTCTATAGCCTCTTATTTTAAGTTCAACTTTGCATTGTTGACTTACCATTACTTGATTTCCTTTCTGCAACCATGATACCTTGTATGGGTTTGGGTGTGTAGTTGTCTCCATATCTAGTTTCTCCACCATATCTGTGGATACTAGATTATCAGTGCTCCCACTATCTATAATCATCTTGAAAACTATGTCCTTTGTTTTGCAAGCAGCCCTAAACAAATTCATTCGTTGAACTATTTCTTCTGCCTCCTTCTTTGGATTTAGAAGAACTTTCCTCATCATAAGGTTTCTTCCTCCTTCTTCTGCTTCTTCTTACACATTCTTCTAAGTTTCAAAAATGTGTGCTTCTCCTCCTATAACATATTTCTTCTTCCAAAGACATGTGTCATGTCTTTCCACAGGCATAACATCTCACTCCACCACCTCTTCCTCTTTCTCTAGGAAACGAGTTTTTTCCTCCATGTTTTCCTTCCTTAGAGCTTCCCCTTTTTTCACGGTGATTATGATACTTTACATCCTCTTTCTTTGGTTTCTAGAACTTCTCTCGGACAATTCCCTTGCCTCTGCTTGGAGTTCTTCCCCTGTCTCGCTGGCTTCATTTTATGGGAAAATTCACTTCAACTTTCAAGGCTACTTGATAAGAATCCTCGATTATGCAAACATATATCATGTTGATCTCCTCTTGTATCTCATATATCAACCCATTTATATACCTGATTGTATTCTCATAATCATTTTTCCTTCTGACCAACCCTAATATTCAATCTATAGAATTCTTTAGTGTATTCTTTCACTTGTAAATTTTTCTGTCTCAAGTTATATAACTTTCCGAACATATTTATCTGATAGTCTTTAGGGATAAATTTTTCTTTCAACTTAACTACCATCCTATCCCAACTTTTGATTTTCTTCTTTCCTTTGCATCTGTGATTAGCTTGTAGTTCATATCACCATAATGCTACATGACCTTTCAACTTGGTTATTGCATGATTCCCTTTCATTTCTTCATCAATTTATTCATAATCAAAGTATTTATCCATATAACGTATCCAATCTAACAATTCTTCAGCTTCCAAATTTCCTTCATACATTAGAACTTTTATTTTTGCTCTCGATCTTATTTTCGAAAAAACTCTTAGCAATCATTCTTCCCCAGGTTCTTTTTATGAAGATCCTTCTTCTTCTACCTATTCACTTTTATCTTCACTAACATCACCAACATTTGGTTCTCTCCTCTATGTTGTTTCCATGGAATCCAATCACATTCAAAGTCACCTCATTTCTTCTTGCATTTCCAGATTCTCTACATATCTATCCCTGCACCTTCTGGGTGGCATGATTCCACTGCTTTGATTTCCTTTCTTTGAATTGATTCTATCAAACATAACTCTGTCACCTATGTCTGTTGTCTGCAAGAAAATTCATGCTTTGATACCACTTGATGGTATCAAACTATCTCCTCTCTCTCCTTTTCCTGTTGTCTGCAAGCAAAATCAGTCTCTCATACCACTTGATGAAGACCCCCTACTCTCCCACGGGGCTTCTCGACCTCTCGGTCTTGGATATTCAAATATCTAAGACAAATCGGCTCTTCGGGCCTCCAATAGACCCTGAACAAATGACACACAAGTCCCTTTAATGTCAGCTGCAGGTTCAAACTACCTGCACAGTCACTTTTTGGCGCCTCTGGCAACACCAAAATGCAAATGTTAGCTTCTATGCTAGACTACTCCTTCAATATGACCACGGGCTATGACCAAGGGCCAGATCCCTTCGCGAGTTCATGATTCAGATATTTTGCAAGAATCTTACCCCTTTGTTTCCCCTTTAGTGACTTTTCACCGAAATGCTTTATCATGGAAGTGACAGAGATGACACCATGTGTCCACACGATTTAATGGTTGGGATTCAACTTCTTACCTATTGGATATTCGGGTGACATCTGATCAATGAATCCACCATATCCTTGTTCGTTTCTCTGAAGTCTTCGATTTGTTGACGTGTGTCATCCTCATATCAACAGCTCCTACAAAATTCGCTACTTCGTCCTTCTGCGGTTCTGCACACTCCATGCACACTTTTCGTTGAAGTCCATTCCTCCAAATCGCGTGCATCTTTTCCAAATGTTCTTCTGGATCTAATGGTCCATATCCATTTCATCCTTCATGACTTCGAGAAGTTTTCACTTTCCTCCATGCAAATCCTCTGAATCTCATTCCCATGAACACTCAAATCTGCTGCCACGTATCCTTCATGATACCGTTGACTTAGATTCACTTCGTAGCTTCGAGACTTCGATAATCCTGCACTTACAACATCTTCAAAACTATGAATACTCAGAGTTTTGAATGAATTCAGGTTTCAACCTCCTTGCATCTTATCGATATCTAACGACTATCAGTGACCCCGACTTCCTCCGAAGGGATCTCAAACGTCAATTCACAATCTTCAATATATTTCTCCCCTTTTCCTTCATATTTTTCGCTATATTTCCTGAGCTTGATTCCTCTCAGGATTTCTTCCTCTGACACACTCCTTGCGATCTTTGAATCTTTGACAAATATCGGATTTAGATATTTCTTCAAAATAAATCTTACTATGCACTCCTTGTGCTTCACAGTACTGATCTCTCGAAACTTAGTCGAATCCTGACTTTGTACACTCCTTGCAACACTTGGTCAAAGTTTCTCGTTATCCATCCTGAGCTTCTTTGAGTCAAATCTAGACTCTGTTGATGCACACCTTGTGGACAATATGCACTCCTTACATCCAAGCTCTCAGAAGAGAAACAATTGAAACTTATCTAATACTTCAAAGGTTCATATACTCAACTATGAACAACATACATAAACATAGTAAAACAAACACACACAGAGGATACCGTTTGTTAAAATACACATCGAAATGAACACCATCCAAGCATTTGGATCAATATCTGTCTATTCTATTCATTCATGAAGTATTTACATAAGTTACAAAGTTCTTCACTCTCTTCTAACTCTCTATGTCTAACTATTACATCTAACACTTCTTACTCCTCACTTCTACAATACTACCATACAATACAATACAAAAACCTATCGAAGGAGTGGCTTCTCGAGCTATTATCCATCCTATCTTAATTATGTCCCATCGTTGTTTTAGCGGTTACCTACTTAGTCCTATTACAATAAATGTGAGTTATTAGCAGATAAGAGTTGACACTCTATATCTGTAATATCTTATAGTTGTGTAAGAATTTACAACATCCTGCCATTCTAAGGCGGTGACCCGACTTTACAAAGAAGGTATTTAAATATGATATTTCCAAAATATCTCAAAGACCGTTCCTCCCTCTGTTTAATGTCGATTTAAAATTTTGGTGTGTTCAGTTTTCGAATTCTACCTCCACTCTGGACCTATTTTACTTTGATGGTGATGCTCCTGCATCGCTTCCTTTTATCTTTCAAAGCATCCTTCTGAGATTGTGTGAGTGCATTATATGTTTTCTAAAATGTTGGTTCCACATAACCATTCTTGACTATCTCCCATACATCTTGACCCTGAAACAACTTCATGGTCAAGGAATATAACTCATAATTTTTTCCTGTGAAAGTGGGAGGTTACATATTTGAAGTAGAAACCATATTTCACTTTACAACAGAGTTGTTTCTCTTGAACCTTACTTTGATAAACCTTGCTACAATCAACTTGCTCTGATCAACCTACTCTTGATCACCCTTCTCTCATACTAGATCTCAAATCTACAATGCGCAAGGAAATTGTGCGTAGCACAGTTGCAAAATACTGTGTGCCAAAAACGTCATCGTTGAACTATCAAGAATTATCACGCAATGGGAAACCTATTGGATTTACTATGCGCCATGATAAAAAAATTCATGAAAAAATTATAGATGCATAAATAACTCAATTTTATGATTAGCACATAAACTCATAAATAGAGTAAAGCTCAAAAATATATGTAAGTATGACAACACTCAAAATAATTGATATATATATTAAACTTCGGCATTGTGCACTAATACAAAATATGATAACTATGACAAGATTAAGCTCCAACAATCTCTAATGACTTGACAGACACAGATCGTTATCTCTCAGACTTCTTCGAATCCTCAGTTATTGTTGTTGTTTTCTTCTTCACGAATCTATTCTTTCTATCTCTTTGCATCTACTGCATGTTTATCACTATCAACTTCTTACAGACTCAGAATTATATAGAATACGACTCAGACTTCTTACAGAATTAAAAAAATGACTCAACATTTAATACTTCAATAATTTCTACTCACTTCTATCTACTTATCATAACTCAAGGAAGATAAATATTGGCTTCATTAATTAATACTCTTGATTTCTAACCGAATAAGACAAAGCTTACGTAAACGTGAGACTTTTTATTTGCAGATTGACTAAAAGTCTTCCTAACTATCTGACTAACAAATCGACAGAGACGTGAAGCTCACTGACTTGTAATTACTATTTCCAATAGGGAATCCATCGTTGTGAAGAAGAATGAAGCCACCCACATGTATTCGTTATGCAATATACAATATAGATCATCTTCTGGTTTGATCCATGAATAGATTTGAATTGAAGTGTGATTTCCATGGTGGATTTGAGATATTTATTGCAATCTTGTTGATCACTTTGAAATATGATAGAAAACAACAACGCCACAATTGTTCTAAATCCATGAATTGAAGATATGAGATTTCTTTTCCACGATGTGGGATATGTTTACATTCATGAATGCAAACCCAAGAATAGAACAAAAATTTCTTGAAGTATGATTTATGTTATTTCCAATTGGCAGTAATATTAGTTTCATGTTTTGTATAGACTTAGTAAAATTATATAATGAAAGAACTCTCATAGAACAGAGTGACATAATTTAAGCTGATGTTTCTTAACAATCTTTGGTGCCACTAGAACACGCTATTGGTTGGATTATGCCTATAGTTTGTTACAACTTGTGGTTATTGGAGGATGTGGTGACACAAGAACAACTACTATTGGTTATGTGTCGAGTTTGTGATCATTATGTGTGTGTGAAATATGTCACCTTATAAGATTGATTGTTGGATACACTCATTATCTAGACTTCTCTCTTACATAACTAACAAAATACATAGTTTTTTATCTATTTGATAGATGGAAGTATGTTCATAGAGTGATTTAGACTATTTTTTAGGGTATTCAAGGATCATTGATCCTACAAATACATCAATTATTGTCAGAAGCAATTGTATCTTAAATGGATTAACTAGTATCTCGAAGTTGATGGTAGAGAAAGAACATAGTCTATGAGATTAAGCATTAAGGGGGGGTGTTGGAGACAATTTCTTCATTAGTGTTGTGAGTTTTTAGATTTTGGTTGAGAACCTCTCCTCTGAATTTAGTAATTAGTTAGATCTGGAAAACTCTATGTAATAGAGTTATTGCAGTGTGTGAATAGTGTTTTGTTTGTGAACAATGTCTCCTATCCTATTTTTTAAGTTAAAACACTTAATTGGACAAACTCAACAACTAAAATCTACTATTCCAATGATCCTTTTAAATTTATAATCAAATTTTAAATAAAAATGATGAAAAAACTACTCCAAAAATAAAACATCAAACTACACATTTTCAAAATAGTTGCAGTGTTAGATAACCATATAAATGATATCAAATAGTAATACAAGTATCAAAGGTACCTCTCTAAACAAGCACAAAACAGATAAAAAACATATCTTAAACTTAAACAATATTTAATCTCTACATACATGGCTCCAGGTCATGTATGTGGAGATTCAAGATTTATTTTAATCTCCACATACATGTCTATAGTCATGTATGTGGAGATTTATTATATATATATATATATATATATTTATAAAATAAAAATAAAAACGAAATTACTTCCCGACAATGTGGAGATAATCAGTATATTGCCTCAAATAACATATATATTAGGTTCCTTTATAGATTTCATTGTATTTACGTTGTATGGTATTGCCATCAGTGGTTTGTGGTTAGTCTGTTACCAAATGGTGTTCAGAACTTGGGAGAAACTTGTCAAGTAATATGTACCATGCAACCATGATTGTTTTCATGCCTTGCCTTCTGTCAATACAGATACTTTTCTGAAATTGAATTATATTCAATGCATGCATGAACAAATGAAATTTGTAGTATAGTATGTGATTCATGTATATGATAAGTATGTTGTGTGCAAACTTATCTTCCCAATGAATGATGTATATAAGTCCATATTGTTGTATTTCTCGGAAAGAAGCTGACAAGAATAAATCAATTGACGAGAATAAACCAGCGAACACCAAAGGAAAGTTGGAGGGGGAATCAATGTTTAATTTGCCGAGAATATTTCCCAACCAATGTAGTTCGACTTCCTACTTGTTAGGAAGTGGAATAAAAACATATCACTTTAACAAAGCGTAAACAGGTTAAACATGCATAAAACCGAGAACAACAATCACATACTTGGGAGAGTGATTTATGTGGAAACCCAATGCAGGAAAGAACCACATGCAATGATAATCGATATTCTTATTATTCAAGGGAGAATTACAATAGCCAACCCATGCATACAACCATTCTCTCTTCTCTACGCACAAAACTCACTCTACAATATTGTTTCCTGCTCACACACTCTACACACATTTCACTCTCACCTCTATGGGTATGCTTGTATATATAGCATCTGTCAAACAATTAGACTAATTGATTATAATTAGATCCACTAGTTACACAATCTGTGCACGAGAGAGTGCATGCATACACAGTCCTAATATAGTTGCATGCATGTGCATGTGACCACATGGAAAATTCATTGGCATCTTTCCAACAATCTCCACCTTCACAATAATATACCTGATATATCATGCTCTTAATTAATTCATCACCTTTTCAGCAAGCCAAGAGAATCCAAACATTATCATATCTTCTCTAAAAAAAATGGTTTCATAAACATGTATGGAGAATTCACTTTTGTATGGACCTTTTCGAGAGTCACTCCACCTTCATTAACAACCTATCTTACAAAATGGTACTTAATAGAAATATTCTTCGTCTTACTGTGATAAGCTTGATTTCTAGCCAAATGAATAATACTTTGACTATCGAAAAATACATTCACCTTGTCTTGCATCCTTCCAAACTCACCCAACAAACCCTATAACAAAATTGTCTCATTCCATGCATGTGAAGAATCTATATATTGTGCCTCAGTAGTGGATAAAGTGACCACTTTTTGAATCTTTGACATCCAACTAAGAGGCCTTCCTGCAAGAGTAAAGATATATACTAAAGTGGACCTCCTTTACTCCAAGTCACCTGCAAAATATCAATCTACATAACCGCAAATTGAGTCTCTTGAACCATCATAGGTGATAGAATAAGTGATTGTGCCTAGAAGATATCAAAGAACCCATTTCACTGCTTTTTGATGCTCTTTTTTTGGATTCTCCATGTATCAACTGACAACACCAACTACATGTGAAATATCTAGTCTAGTACTTACCATCGCATAAATAAAACTTCCCACTACATTAGCATATGGTATATTAGACATATAATCCCTTTCATCATCATTAATAGGACATAAACCTGAAGAAAGATTGAAATGGGAATCCAAAGGGATATGTACAGGTTTCACATTATTCATTACCAAATATCATAAGTATTTTCTCCACATACTTCTATTGTGATAATCACAACTTACCATTTTTCCTGTCTCTGTGTATCTCCATGCCCAAGATTTGTTTTTTTTCTCCTAGATCCTTCATATAAAATTCCCTATCCAACTGATCATTTAACCTATTGATCTTGACCATACGTTTGCTTTCCACAAGCATATCGTCAACATATAACACAAAAATAATGACATGCCATTTTCCAACTTTTTAAAGTAAACACAATGATCATATTCACTTCTTGTAAAATTTAGGCCCACCATGAAGGAATCAAACTTCTTGTACCATTCCCTGGGAGATTGTCTCAAGCCATGCAATGAATTCTTGAGTTTGCAAAAAAACCTCTTATTTCGATCCTAAACAAACCCTTCTTATTGTTCCATATATATAGCATCATCTAAATCTCCATGTAGAAATGTTGTTTTAACATCTAGCTACTCTAAATCGAGATCAATTAAAGCAATCAGTGCTAACATAACATGAACTAAAACAAGCTTCACAACTGGTGAAAAAATATCATGAAAATTAGTACCTTCCTTTTGAGAATACTGTTTTTCTACCAATATTTCTTTATACCTTTCAACTTTATCATCAACTCTCGTTTTCATCGTGTAGACCCACTTGCAGCCGACAACCTTCATGTCCTTTGGATGTTCCACCACATCCCATGTTTTATTCCTCTTGAAGGCATCCATTTCTTCTTTCATATATTTTTTCCATTGAGAACTTTCAAATACCTTAATTGCTTCCTAAAAACAATTAGGTTCTCCGTCAGTAGAAACCAAATCCACAGATGAAACATAAAAATCATACCTTGTAGGAGGATTCCTCACCTGTATAGATATCCTTAGATATGGTTGAGGAATATCCTTAGTTTCCTCGATATTTTATGCATCTTCGTCTTCATGTTCTTCTTCTCGAACTTCTTCATGCTCCTCCCTCTCTGGATATGGCTGAGTTTTGAACTGAATTTGATGAACTTGTGATACTTTTTCTTGTCTCACTTCTGCATCTACTAATTATCATTTTAAGAGTGGGGATTCATCAAATACTATATGTCTCATTATGATGAGTTTGTGGGAAGTAGGATCCCATAATATCTACCCCTTAATTCCATCACCATAACCAACAAAGACATATTTCTTTGATCTAGGATATAACTTAGAACGTTGATCTTTAGAAATAAGGCATAAGCATCACAACAAAATATTATCATATTTGAAAAATCACATGGATGACCTGTCCATACCTCTTCTGGAATCTTATAGTTTATTGTAGTTGATGGTGATAGATTTGTCATATAGAACGTATTAAGAACTGCTTCTACACACAATTCCTATTGCATCTTGGAATTACTGAGCATGCTCCTTGCTCTCTCTAGAAGAGTCATATTCATGCATTCAAAAATAACATTCTGCTGAGGAGTATAAACCATGGTTTTGTGTCTTTCGATCCCAACTTCCTTGCAATAATTTTCAAATTCTATAGATGTGAACTCACCTCCATTATCTGTCCTTAAACACTTGATTGACTTCTGAGATTTTTTTTCAACCAAATCTCTGAATTCCTTAAAAGTATCAAATACATCAACTTTTCTTTTAACTATATAGACCCAAACATTTCTAGAGTAATCATCTATAAATGTCACAAAATATGACGTTCCTCCAAAACAAAACTGTAGGGGATAGGACCAAAACATATGAATGAATGTAATCAATAATACCTTTCCTTATATGTCTTCCTATTTTAAACTTTTTTCTACATTTTTTCCAAAGACACAATACTTGGAGAAATTCAAATTAAGAAACTTCAAACATGGAAGTGACTTATGATCAACCAGTACCTTAAGCCCTTTGTCACTCATATAACCCAAATGATGATGCCATAAATGAATAAAGTCACTTGCATATTCATATGCTCCCACTGGTTGATTTACTTTTGTCCTTCCTCCAAGTTGATCAAGGTTTTTTATCCTCTTTTCCTTCATGACTACTAAGATGCCTTTAGACACCTTCAATACTCCACCTTGAGTTGTACACCTGTAACCAACAGAATCTAGAACTCCCAAAGATATCAAGTTCTTTATAAGGTTGGGTACATGCCTTACATATGTTAATTTTCTTACTAAACCATCGTGCATTTTAATCCGGACGCTACCAACTCAAACAATTTTACAAGAAAAATCATTTCCCATAAAAAAACACCATCATCAATAGATTGGTAAGTTGAGAACCAATTTCTATGAAGACACATGTGGATGCACCGAAATATAACAACTAGTGTTGATGTTGATGTGAAAAATCACAATTAGACAATACTTCATAAACCATACATGAACGAGAACCTCGACTTGTTTAAGCTAAATTAGCTTCATTTTCTTCTTTTGTGGAGTCCTCTTTGGATGCATTCCGTCTTTTCGAACAATCCTTCTTGAGATGCCCATATTTACCACATAACCAACATTTTTGTTTACTCTTCTTGCCTTTTGACTTAGACCTTGTTGTACCCCTCTTACTTTTCGCTTTTTCTGTATATCAACCTATGACCACCATTTCTTCTGTTGTTGAGGTTTATTTACTGGATCTTTTCCTCATCTCCTCAGACAAGAAAGCTCCCACAACAATGTCATAATCAATGGAATATGTTGAGCTAAACCACATAGTTGTGACCAGATGAAGCCATGAATCAAGAAACCAATATAGTAGCATAGCCTTTGTGTCCTCATCTTCGTACATTACGTCCATACTAGATAATTGGCAAGTCAGAGTATTGAAAACATTCAAGTGATTAGCAATTTTCATACCTTATTTCATCCACAAGTTGTACTACTTCCTCTTCAAGAAGATTTTATTCATCAAGGAATTTGTGATATAAAGAATCTCCAGTTTGTTCCACAAACCTGTTGTTATCTTCTCTTCAAGGATGTTAAACAACACTTCATCTGCCAGACACAAATGAATTGTATTGAGGCCTCTTATATCTAGATCTTCTGAGTCCTCGTTCGCCATGCTTATCGGTTTCTTTATCTTTCTTGCCAACTCCTTTAACAATCCTTGTTTCACAAGAATATCCTCCATCTTGAACTTCCATAGCGCAAAGCTATTTTTTCCGCTAAATGTCTCCACCTCAAACTTAGAAATATGCACTTTCCTAATTAACAAAAAAAACTATCCAAACTAAGCTTATAATACTAGAAGAACAATAATACAATATAGGTGGAAAAAGATTTAATCCAAAATATATATATATATATATATATATATATAACCTTTTAAAAAATTCCACTTCTTAAACAAAGGTATCCACCTTTTTAAACAATAAAGGAGCCACCCTCTTTAAATATTTTATCATCCGCCTCAACTTTATTAAATGTATCTTCCACCTTTTAAGACGTGATCCACTCATAAATTCATTCCCTTCATACCATGTCGTACAAAAACTTTAATTGTTTAAATCGATGATCTCCTAAGAGTGCAGGGTGGCGAAGATTTTGGAAGTAGCGCACCTTGAGTGTGGATGCACTGGCGTCGATTTTTCGATACTGTGTGGTGCACAAACCAAGCACGTTGATTTAGGAAAAAATCTTATTTATAAAGTGTGAGAGCGTTGGTGCACTTCTAACACTTCCTAGGGAGGGTTTGTGATCTGAAACTCACTCAATCACAATTTTTTAGTTTTCAAAAAATATTTGGGCTTTTCAGTACTTTGGTCTGCTTGTTCTTATGTGCCAAAAACAAGTCTAAAGGTTCTTGTTCTCACATGAAACTTGCACAAAATTTGCCTTGGATGACCTGTGCAACCTACTCTACCTTCTCTAATACCACTTTTTAGGAAGTAGAAGTAAAACAAAGAACTTTAATAGAGCATAAACAAGTTAAACACACATAAAAATAAGAAAAACAATCACATATGTGACACATTTATTTATGTGGAAATCCAATGTGAGAAAAAACAACAAGAAATGATAATCAATACCAACCATCCTCTCCTCTCTACGCACACACTGCACTATATAATATTGCGTCTTTCTCACACACTCTACACACATTGCAGTCTTACATCTATGAGTATGCTAGTATATATAGCATCTCTCAAATAGTTAGATTAAGAGATTATAATTAGATCCATCAGTTACACAATATGTTCACAAAAGAGTGCATGCATGCACATTACTAAAATACCTGCATGCATGTGCATGTGACCGCATAGAAAATTAATTGGCATGTTTCCAACACTACTTCCATGGAATCCCTCAAACACATACAAGAAAAAATGAAATTAGTAAGAGAAACAAGTCCCAAGATCGTTCCTTAGAGAAGGCGCCTCCCCATTCTTAATCTTTATCACTTCAACGAGGTTAAGAGGAGGGCTAATTCTAGGAACAAATCGAGTCCCGGTCAAATGTTGTGTACAAACCCTCTCAACTAATAAGATATGTTTCCCTACCTTCGAGTTCCACTCATTATTAGAATCAATGAATTCAATCCACTTAAGCAGGATTGAGGGATTCTCTTTTAAATTTTATAGGTGAAATTGCATTGTGCAATATGCCCACGAGGTTTTAAATTGAAAACATTTTAGTTAAGGAGAATCCAAAACTCCTGGTTCAAATGTCAATCCCCATAAACAAGAAATCCTTTTGGCTCATGATGAATGTCAACAAATAAGGATGAGACAAATCCATGGATTTTAATGTTGTGGTGAGTTGGGTTGCTAGTCAAGTGTGCCTTCATCAATGCAATATCTCATCTTTTCCTTTTTCTGAATTCACACTATTCTCACTCTATCAAACTGAACTAGATTCAGAATTAACTTTCATAGAGTAGATTACACACAATGAACTAGAACCATGAAAACTTGAACAAATGGAGGTTTATTATATTTGAAAAATTCAATACAAAGTAACAAATGGAGGTTTATTATATTTGAAGAATTCAATACAAAGTTGGTGGGTCAGCTATGTATGATAAAACACCTCACACATTGTCACTCACAAGAAGACCCAAATTGCAACTATGGCTTTTGGACACCTTCACTGAGTGTGGACATGCTTGTCGACTCCTTTGTTCATAGACTTTGAAGGTTTCCTGTCTAGCTTTTGTTTATGCTCGTTCAAGATTTTTCTCCAATTCTCTCTCGTCCTCCCATTGATGTTCTAACTTCACCCTCATTGTTATAATGGCCTCCTTTGGAAGACCAACTATCACAATGGTTAGTTGACACGTCCAAATTTTCCAAAACAAAAGAGACAAACTACACTAAAAATAAAAGGTGCAAGCTTATTGCAAATTTTAAAAATGCTTTGGGGAGGATCCAATTTTGACTACGCCTCCACATTTCCTGGTTTTTGTCAGCAAAACATTCAACTCCTTAAATCCTCTAATTCTCCTACCATCACATTGAGTCTAGAAAATCTCAAATAAAGGATTCATGTAATGTAGGATGGAAGATAAAAGCTAAGTAGGGGTTGCCCTTTTCATAACCATGTTTTCCTTGTCATGGATGTAGATGAAATTCACTTCTTCAATACGTCACTATATAACCATTTTGGTACAACTGTAAACAACTCCTCTTTCTCCTTGACCTTGAATCTCAAAGATTTCTTCGTAGTCATTGAGTTCTTGGGATGGAGTTGAGGGTGAAGCCTCTAACATTTGGCCTCCAATTTCTATTCTATTTGCAGTACTCGCAATAGTTCCTGCATGGGTTGCTTGTTATTTTAGAGTACCAAAAATCACTAGCTTTATCACCCATTTTTTAACATCATACACAAAGTAAGCCACACCTTTTCAGTAGTCGATGATACTTCAAAGCATTGTTTTTTGGATCCCAAGAGTTGAAGTGAATATCGATGGTGTAATCATCTATTTGTTTCCCTTTTCCAAGATTCTACAAGCATATTTAAGGACCTTTCTACACATTCCTTCTGTCGCTGTCTTTTCCTCCATGAGAATGGTTTCTTTTTCAGTTCCTATTTCTTTGAAGAAAGTGGTTTGATCTACGCTTGTGTTGAATTCTTGTCCTTTAAATCCTAGGCCTTCATGCTTGGGGATCTGCTGAGTTCCAATGAGAATCAAAATCCCTTGGCCTTCCTTTTGTAGCGCTTGGCCATCATATCCCATTTTCCTCATGAGATAGGAACTGATGCCTCTAGTGTGCTTATGAAATTCACCAAAGGTATCTTGAGGAAGGGTCTAAAAAGGTGACCTTATGGTTTTACCCGCATGTCCCTTCATTACCAAGAGATATGTTACCATATTTGTTGGTGTAACAATTCTATGCTCTAATCAAGAAAATCTCACCTCCAAATATTCCTTGTCATTTCCTTCATGAGAAAACCTCACCATTGGTGGTATTTTGCTTCTATGTAGGCCTGAAAATAATGTTTGTGTACTACTTAGCATTAGCTGCAGGGGTTTACCTTGTAGATTTTCTCCAAGAGTTTGGAACCTACTCTAATACCATTTGATCTGTAAATGGTAGCCTTATCGTGAGTGCATTTTGTCAATACATATACTTTTATAGAATTTAATTTTTTTCTTTGTCTATGGGCTCAACTCCAAGCTACAAGAAACAATTTCAATGCATGTCCTAATACAATTTATAGTATAATATGCAGTTCATCTGTATGATAAAGATGATTTGTAGACTGTTTTTCCCAACTAATGTTTTATATAAGGAAATAATGTTGTATTTCATAGAAAGACACTAATGAGAATAAACCAGCGAACAGGGAACCAATGTTTAATATTCCTAGAAGATTACCAATGTTTAATATTCCTAGAAGATTTCCCACCCAATGTAGGTTTACTTCCTACTATCATGAAATCCCTCACATGCATAAATGGAAAAATTAAATTAGTAATAGAAACAAGTGCCAAGATCATCCCTCAAAGGAGGCACCTCCCCATTCTGAATCGTTATCTCTTCAACAAGGTGAAGAGGAGGGAGAATGTCAAGAACGCATTGATTCGTGGTGAAACATTGTTTATAGACCCTTTCATGCAATAAGAAATGCGACCATACCTTCTAGTTTCACTCACCATTAGAATCAATGAATCCAAGCCACTTAAGTAGGGTTGAGTGATTCTCTTTTAAATTATATAGGTGAAATTGCAGTATGCGATGCTCAACAATATGCTGACGGGGTTTTAAACTCACAAATTTTAGTTGAGGAGAACCCAAAACTCATGGTTCAACTATCGATCCCCGTAAAACAGAAATCGTTGTAATGAATGATGAATGTCCACAAACAAGGACGAGACAAATACATGGATTTTAATGCTGTGGTGAGTTGGGTTACTAGTTAATTATGGCTACATCAATACAATTTTTTTTTTTCCTTCTTAAAAGTTCACATAATTCTCCATCTATCAAATTTGAACCGGATTAATAATTAACTTTCATAGAGAAGATAACACACAATGAACCAAACAACGGAAACTAGAACGAATGGAGGTTTTTAATACTCCAAGAATTCAATAAAAGGGGAGGAGTCATCCATAGTAAAAAAATCTTATGAATTGTTACTCAGAAGTAAATTTAAATTCTAGATAGCCATTTCTTTTGGACACCTTCCCTAAGTGTGGACAGGCTTCTCAACTCCTTTATCCATCGACTTAGAGGACGCTACCTTTCGAGCTCTTATTTTCTCTCTTTCAATATTTTTCCCTAATTCTCTTTTGGCTTCCCATTGATCTCATCGCTTTGTCCTTAATTGTTTTATTCACTTGGACAGGCTTCTCAACTCCTTTATCCATCGACTTAGAGGACGCTACCTTTCTAGCTCTTATTTTCTCTCTTTCAATATTTTTCCTTAATTCTCTTTTGGCTTCCCATTGATCTCATCGCTTTGCCCTTAATTGTTTTATTCACTTCCTTTGGAATACCAAATATTGTGGTTAGCTTCCACTTCAAATTTTGCCAAAAAAAAATTAAAAAAAATTAAAAATAACAAGTAAAATTTTAACACAATTTTAAAAAATATTTTGGATGAGGTTCTAATTTGGATAACATCTTCGAATCCGTTCAATATTATAATTTTTCTACCATCAAGCAAACTCCTACTCCAAAAAATCGGAAGATAAGAGCTTAATATGGGTTTCCTTTGGCATAACCTTGTTTCCCTTTTCATGGTTATGGATGACATTCATTGTTGCAATACTAAACAAGCATTTTCATAATTTCCCTCCATTTAAAATCATTTTAATATTTTAATTTTGGTTATTTATGTTGTAGGAGTTTTTAAGAAAAATACTTGAGTTAAAATTATATCATCATAATCATTGATGATGATGAATATTTCTTTAAATATTGTCTTTTAATTTATTTTATTTAACTAGAGACAAACTAATAAGAGAATCTAGTCACAAAAAGATAAACTCATTACTTCATGGGAGAGTGATAAGGGATAAAAACCACCAAAGTAAATATTGTTTATGAGGACAAGTGTAAACCTACTTCCAAAAATATGGGATGTGAGAGAACACCATAACACAAAGTTAAGCCAAGAAGATTCCCTAGGGTTAGGGATGAGACTAACTTGGAAAAAGACCTAGGAATGATATTACTTCTTCTTGGTAACACAAGAAAAGACAATTATAGAGGAGGAAGGATGTTGTTGAGTACTTGTGAGGAGAACTTTTGTTTAATGGTTCTAAGAAAGAGTCAAACTTTGATACTCTGGTCTATGGTTAGAAGGAATTGGTTCTCTACTTTGTTTGTTCCCGTTTTTGAAGCACACTCAGATATCTGACTCATATGTTTCTATTGTCTTTTAAAATAGTAACTATTATAATAGGAAAGGATTATAAATATTTTACTATTATATATGAGAGAAGTTAATTTTTGAATTCTTTTATTTAATGATAATATTGCAGCAAGAAATAAAAAACATAAAAGAAAATCAATTTTACAGTTAGAATAATTATAATAATCACTCTAACTATATAAAGATAATCTTTCTCTATCATTTTATTCTTAGTTTGTATTGCAACCAAAGAAACAAGTTCCTATATTTGTAACATGTCATTGTTTGAGAAAAAATATTTTATATGTATGAGTAATGTAAGAAAGAAAGTTATTTTATAGTAAGTTATTATAAAATAACTTGTGGAATAATATGCATGCCAAGGATTTTTTCTTATATAGGATACATGAAAATGTCAGTAAAGTACATCGGCATAACAAGTATTGATGCATCCTAATTTATAGATGATGGGTCTGTTTCAAAAAAATATATTATACATATATGAACTAGAAAGATTTAGTCTATACTACTACTCATGAATATTATATTAATTATATATATAAAGTGTGACAAATATATATATGGTTGTTATATTGGTTATTTGATATAGGATTGTATCCATACAAATATTTGCATTAGAATCTAAGTGTATAACCTTTAGCTAGCATTTTTTTTTATGTATATACTCATGAATATTATATTATTCATATATATAAAGTGTGACAAATATATATATGGTTGTTATATTGGTTATTTGATATAGGATTGTATCCACATAAATATTTGCATTAGAATCTAAGGGTTAGCTAGCATTTTTTTTTATGTATATAGAAAAGAGGGTTTTTTTTTAAATTAAAAAATATATATATATTTAAGATGTCGAACCTATTGCAAAGATAGGACCAATCTATAAAAGAAGAAAAACGAAAACATGGGTTTTAACCAAATCAAGAAGATTAATATCTAGAATAGATATGGCTTTTCTTTTAGAAAGGAAACCCAGAAAATTCTATGCACATATGGCCACGACTCACAACCAACCAGAGTTGCAAAAAATAATGGAAATTTATTTTAAATAAATATATAAGGGACTACAATGCATTCATGAAACTAATGTTTACTGTATTAATAGGGTCACTCTAGGTGTGGCATTTTGACTCATAGTAGATCAACAATCTTTTGTTTTTGCAAAGAACGAGTTTATCATTATATTCAGCTTGCTGCAAGAACAAGTTTATCATTATATTCAGCTTGCTTATTTAGAACCCTCTTTCACAACTTTATAATGTAATGGGAAAGTCATGGTGTCGACCCATTTGAGAAGTTCAAAGGAACAATCTCAAATTGTTGCTAGAGGGTAAAACAAACCAAGTCGTACCCTTGGTGAGAAACCAGTGCACTTGGCTTTAGTTCTCTTAAAGAATCGATCCATTTTATGGAGAGTACCCACGTAGGTATTATCATCACCTATGACAACAATGGTTATGTTATAAATTGAATATGGGTGAAATAAAATAATAAACGAAGGGTTCAAAACATTTAGTAAAACGGGGTGAAAGATTACCTTTGTATGCGGTTAGCAACTTCGTTGGAAAAGACTAGTAGGCTACCATCATGTGTGCAACTAATAAACGCTTTCCCAACTCTGGATTTGACCTAGAGGAAGAGGCAGGAAAAACTAGTAAGAGATATAAAAACGTTTTATTAAACTCCAGAATAAATGTATGGAAAATGCAGTAAGAGTCGCGATAGAGTAGTATCAAAATAACATGAATATGATACCTGGTTTGTATAACTCAATTCGAATATCTCCATGATTGTAATCTCCATAGGTATAAACCCTACCGTCAGAGTGCTCTAACTACTCCTCCTTGCCTTAAACCAAATGAATGGAATACCAAGCAAGGAGAGATCGAGGGTTGTAATTCCGAGACTGGGAGTATTGATGAACAATACTATAGGTTAATGGAACCATGGATGTGGCTAGCTATGTACAAATCCTATCAATTGCAACAACACTTAACCTAGAGTTAAAACGAGTTACATTTAGGAATACTGGGTTTTAGCTCAAGACGTTTAATAATGGACGACGATCCATGAAATTGGTACTCTAGTGTTCCCGAAATCCTTGTCATGGGGAAGTATAATATTTTCTAATCAAAGTGGATAAAGTTACGCAGTGTAAAACCTAATTATTGTAAGAATCAAACAGATGCACTTAAGAAAAGTTTAATGCTAAAGACATGGTTGTAATCCATCTTTATCATGATTTGGTGACATATATATATATATATATATATATATAAAGAGTAAGTTGTATTCCTTGGGAATATAAATCACTCAAGTATTTGATCTGATCTCCAAGAAGAAGAGAGTGACAAAAATTAAAGTACTATGAGTAGAAAGATTAACTACGTTTAAGCATAATAAATATATATATATGTATGTATGGAAATAAAATAGATCCTCTTGCATGATAAGAATTGAATATACTCATAGATATTAGAACCTACGAATAAGATGCTATAAACATAATTGAACGTTTAATATATCGAAGAGAGGGAGACAAAAATTATTAACCTTTGCCTGGAACGTTGTGAAGGCCTTGAATTTTTGGAAGATTCATTGTCATGAAAACAATATAAAAGATTATAAACAATAGTTGTATTTAGTTAATATAAGAAAAGGAAAAAAATATCCATAATATTCTAAATGTATTATTAATTTCTTAAAAAAACAAAAAAAATAAAATTTAGGTTTTTAGGAGACATTAAAAATGGTATGATAGCATGGTTCACATATTATGGCCTTATGGGATTAAAGCAAACAAAAAATTGTGCTTACAAATATACAAACACATATAACTATAAATCTTGCTAAATATGAGGTATTGAAGTTAATTATGGTTTTTCACATATTAAAAAAAAAAAAAACAAGAACCTCAAACGTCCAAAGATGTATGTGGAACTAAACAATGAACAAACATATGATAATTTTTTAGGACTATTGGAAACCATGTGTAGCATAAAGACAAAATTACAGAGCATTGAGGACATTATGAAAAATTACTCAAGGCTAGTAAGAAACATGAAGAGTTGAATGGAATCCTAAAAAGCATGACTAATATGAAAAAATTAAAAAATGTAGGATAGACCTCAAGTAATGCTAAAATGGAACTTCCCAATGAAGAGTCACACCAGTGTAAATATTTCCCAACAATTAGTGATAAAACATAGATTTTGAATGAATGGAGTAGTGGGGACTACACTGAAAACAACAGTTTACAAAAAATTGTACCCAAAACCAAGAAAAGGAAGTGGCATGATAACAAATTTTTTGGTGATTTTAAAAGGATTCAACCACCTAATTTTTATGGTGAGTCCGAGGAGGGACCAAAATCTTGGCTTCCAAACATGGGGAAATATTTCCAAATTTATAATTACCCAGGCATTTTGAGGGCTAGGATGGCAGTGTAGAAAATTAACAGTAAAGTTTACATATGGTGGAAGGAGGCTAAATCAATAAATAAGATTAGGAGCATCGAAATGAATTAGAAAATATTCAGAAAGTGTCGTAAACCAATGTATTTAACACAAAGACACTATGATGAAAAAGATAAATAATTTCATGATCTCAAACTACAAGAAATGACTATTGAAGAATTTGTCACTAAGTTTGTAAATCTAATGATATATGTACCTTACCTTAGAGATGGGAAGGAAAAGGTTCAACGGTTTATGAACTTTATACCTCAAGAATACAAGGATAAAATTGAATTTCTTAATCCTAAGACAATGGATGAAGTAATAAGGCATGCCAAGTTATGTCTCAGTCAACTCAAAAAGACGTCTTAAAACACAAAAACATGGAAAAATATGAACAAGGATAAGTTTGATCCTAGGAAGAATCTATTTAAGCATCCACGACAAACATCACATAGTGCACTAGTTAGGAGAAAAAAATACAATGGAAAACAAAGTGTATCTATTCAGAATAGTAGTAAACCTACAAATTTGGTAAATAATATAGTTAGGTCGCCTCTAGAGTGTCAATGTTGCAAAGAACCTCGCTTGTCGAAAGATTGCTTTCTAAATAAAAATAGAAATCATGAAATACACAACATCCAAGAGGAAACAATAGTAAACGACATGGATAGATGTACTCATAAGATCAATGCCTCGGAAAATCGGTGAGCTGATCATCAATATTCCATGGTGGAGATAGAATGTATGATTAATCAAAAACATGTATGCATTTTAATATACCTTGGTGTAAGTTTAATCTATATTTCATCTACAATAGTAGAAGGTTGTAAACCAGATAAAATCAAAGATAAAAACTCTTGGCTCAAGCATAAAAAGTCTTGGCTAGTTCAGTTAGCTACTCGAATGAAATGAAAGGTTGTTGAATTGGTAAAATATTTTACAGTAACTATGGATGAAATGGAGACTAAGGTATATTTAATCATTGTATCATTAGGATCCTATGACTTACTCATAGGTATGGACTAGATGGAAAAAAATTCAGTTGTTGTAAATTGTCACGACAAAACTTTTAACTGTTTAGGTGAACCTGGTAAAGGAAGAACAATTAAAGGAGTACCATGATGTGTGTCTGTAATATAGACCTATGCTTTGTAGTTGAAAATTCATGTAAGTAAAGGATGCAATATATATGTTGTGCACATATATTAAATTAAGGATGAAATGGTTGAAAATTTGTTGACTAAGGATCCTATAATAAAAGAATTTCAAGATGTATTCCTTGAAGAGATTCCAAGATTACCTCCTAGACAAGACACTGATTTTACCATAAATTTAATACTTGGATCTACACCGATGTATAAATCCCTTACATGATGAGTACTCCAAGGTTGATTGAAATTTAAATGAAGCTCCAAGAGATGATGGATAAACAATTTATTAGGCCCAGTGTGTCTTCGTTGGGAGAATCATTCTTGTTTGTTAAAAAGAAATATGGAGATTTTATATTATGCATTTATTACAAAGAAAAAAATTAGATGCAATTATCCTTTACCTCACATTGATGACTTGTTTGACCAAGTGAGGGGAGATACAATGTTTTCAAAGATAGAATTACAGTCAAGATACCATGATGTTAGGATTCACGAAGAAGGCATTCATAATACTACTTTCCAAACAAGGTATGGACACTATGAGTTTGTATTGGTACCTTTTGGTTTAAATAACACACCTACTACATTTATGTGTTTAATGAAGAGTATGTTGAGAAAGTACTTAGATAGGCTTGTGATCGTGTTGATCTATGGCATATTTATTTATTCAAATACCAAAGAGGAGCATGAAGAACTCTTAAGACTAGTTCTACAAACACTTAGAGAGAATCAAATGTGCACAAAGTTCAGTAAATGTGAATTTAATCACGATAAAGTGAATTATTTGGGGCCTCTCACTCTAGGAGAAGGGATTTTAGTTGACCCATAAAAGGTCAAATAAATCCTAGATTGGATAGTGCCAAAGGATGTGTTAGATGTTTGATATTTCATGGGAATAATAGGGTATTATCATAGGTTCATAGAGGGGTTTTCAAAATTTGCCTATCCAAAAATGGCTTTGAAGAAAAAAAAAAACCGATTTAAATGGAATAAGAAATGTCAAGAAAGATTTGAAAATCTAAAAACAATATTAACAACAACACCTATTTTGAGGATAACATATCGCCATATGGACGTTGTCATATTTAATAATGCCTCAAAGTAAGGGTTAGGGGGAGTGTTAATACATGATGATTATGTAATTTCTTATGAATCATGGAAACTAAAATCTTGTGAAGAAAATTATGCACCTCGTGATCTAGAATTTATTGCTATTGTACATTCTTTGAAAATGTGGTGACACTATTTATTAGGAAGGAGGTTTTTGTTGTAAAAAATAGTATTATCCTTAAACACTTTTTCAACCAAAGGAACTTCAAGGCAAGACAAGCTAGGTACATGGCTTTCCTAAGTGAGTACGATTTTGAAATATAAGATATCAAAGAAAAATAAATTAATATAATATATGCACCTAGTAGGAAAGTAAATGCAATTTCTAGAAATAACATACAATTTGAATTGAAACACAAAATTACATTAGTAGTGGAAAAAAATGAAAATTATAGAAAAATGCAGAGAAATGTCAAAATAATAAATCAATTTAGGGAGAATCAAAATTCAACTACATTCACCAACGTTTAGTGTGGTACAGAAATAGAATTTTTGTTCCAAATAGCTCACTGAATGAAATAATTTGATACTAGTTGAAATACATAAGAAACCTTATTCAGGTCACCATGGTAGCCAAATACTATAACAATTTCGAAGAAAGAGTATTTCTAGCTAGGGATGAAAACAAAAGTAGTTGATTATCACGCTAGGTGTCTTGAGTGTTATCAGGTTAAGGCTAGGCACCATCACCCAACCGGGTTATTGCAGGGATAATTTTAAGGATGGAAATTTATTTTAAAATGTAAAAACCTTGGTGAATCTTACAAATCCTTCTATGCCAACTATAAATGATCGGCGATATTTTTGTAAAAATATTCAAATTTCTAAGGATTTTATATAGTTTTTATAAAAATTTTGCAATTTTTAAGGTAAAATAATTTTATCGTATAGAATTTGGACGAATCATTTTTAAAATAGCGAATCTCAGTTTTGGAAAACCCATGGAAAATTATCCCATGAGCGAAATTTATCCCCTAAAATCATCCGTGGATTATTGCATCCCATACCCATTCACGAGTGAAAATGTAAAGTGATTGGTATGGAGTTTATCACAAGACTACCTACATCTAAGAAACAAAAGGACTATATAATGGTAGTAGTAGACAAAATTTTAAAATATGCACACTTTATTCGATTAAAATCAACTCACAAGGCCATAAACATTGCAGATATTTTAACAAAGGAAATGTTTGGAATGCATGGTTTACCCAAAACTATCATTTCAAATAATGATACAAAGTTCACTTTTAATTTTTGAAAAATGTTCTGCAGTGGTTTGGACACTCAATTGATTTTTAGTACCAAATATTATCCTCATATTAACGGTGAGACTGGAAGGACTAAACGAAATTTGAAAGATATGTTGTGGATGTACGTAATGGAATTCCCCACAAAGTGGGAAGATTACCTCAATCTAGTTGAGTTTTTGTATAATAATAGTTATCAAACATCATTAAAAATGAGTCCTTTTTAAGTGATGTATGGGAGGAAGTGTCAAACACCGGTTAGTTGGGACAACCTGGTTAACATAATTGTTTTTGGTCTCGAAATGTTAAAATAAATGGAAACAATTGTTCAAAAAGATAAATGGAATTCAAAAAGTGCACAGGATAAACAAAAAAAAATTGTTGACTTGAAAAGAACACATACATAATTCAATGTAGGAGACCATGTTTATATAAAATTTAAACCTAGAAACAATTCTTTCAAATTGGGAAAGAGTTCCAAATTGTCACCATGGTACTCTCGGCCATTTGATGTACTTTCTAGAGTGGGGCCAGTGGTTTATCATCTTGCAGTACCACAATAACGTACCATCCGCCCACAACTTTGACACACAACCTCAAAACTCACTTATTACCTTATTTTGAATTCTGATAACAATTAATTAATAAAGAATCATGAAAGAAACATGGTGAAACCACATGCAATAGTCAAGATGCATTATAGGGACGGAAGGGGGATCATGAAAGAAACATGGGTGAAACCACATGCAATAATAAAGATTCATGCCACAATGTAAAATAAATAAGCAATATTCCATGCACAACTATAACCAACAAAACATGCATATTATAACATATGAATCTCAGAGGCAATAATTAATACACAATGGAAAAACTATATAGCCTTAGAGAAACACATGACAAAGAGAACTTATCTTTAGTGAAACAAATCATCAATTGACTTCTGAGACCAAGGATGTTCCACCCAACCATAGAAAATGTTGTTATAACTCTCAACATCGATTTCATCCCCGAGTCAGGGCTATGAATCAACAAGGAAAGTTCTAGAGTGTCACTCACCTTCCCCAGCTAGGTCACCACTCCAATCTCTCATAGGCTCCTGGGGCATAAAGGAATCCAAGTAAGTCAACTCTCTTCTTTAGCCGACCTTCCACGACCAATATAATGGGGCCTCATACCCTTGAGTCCCTCGGGATTTCCACACCTCGTTTGAGGGGCTCTAGTGAATACAGTCAAGAATAGCCATCTGAGAGGAATCTAAAGGGAATGACAAATGTGAATAAAAATTGCTTTATGCCAATGCATCTTAGGAATGAAGGAATTAATTCATGTTTGTAATACACCAGGAGTCACTACAACCAACCAACAATGAATTCTCTCATAGAAATTTGGTTTTCCTTTTCTGCACCAAGATCAAGGATGAAACAAAAGCCATGAATGAGTGAAAGTGTGAATGGAAAGAATATAATTAAGAGTGTGAACAATGAACAATGAATGAACTAAAAAGCACAAAGATGGGTTTATATATTTTACTTGAAAATAAGAACTACATGGCCTTTCCACAAGATTCACATGTAACCACTTCTCTCCATTAAAACAATTATGTGTAAATAAAATATGATAAATTTACTTAGCCCTTAAGCCCCTCTCTCATGGAATCATAGCCCCGTATAGCTCTTGTCCTTTTACGTCTAGCGACTAAGCGATGCATTTATTATTAGCCAGTGATCAATACATTACATTGAGCACGGTGGCCTCTTTAATTGTTTAGAGACCTCAGAATTTTAGATCTCTCCATTAAAACAATTATGTGTAAATAAAATATGATAAATTTACTTAGCCCCTTAAGCCCCCTCTCTCATGGAATCATAGCCCCCGATAACTCTTATCCTTTTCTGTCTAGCAGCTAGCGATGCATTTTATTATTAATAGTGATCAATACATTACATTTCCTAGGCAGAGTGGCCTCTTTAATTGTTTGGGAACTCTAGAATTTCGTCAAATAAAAAAAAAACATTATTTAATATGGGGAGTCAAAACCAGGGTATTACATTCACCTCCCCCTTATTTTGGCACTTTCCTTAGTGCATACACAAAAAAAAATCAGATTTTTTTTTTTATTGAAAAATTCATGGACACTCTGCCCGCATGGCATCTTCATGCTCCCAAGTAGCATATTTAGGACCATATCAGGTCCACTAAACTTTTACCATCTCTATAACTTGATTCTAGAGAAATTGACTTTTTTGTCCAATATGTGCACTGAATGGACTTGAAAGTCTCCCTCTGGATCTACCTGAATCAAATTCCAATAAATAACATGGCTAGGATCATGTACATAATTTTTCAGAAAAGAGACATGAAATACATTATGCACATTCATCAAAGTAGGTAATGCAAGCATGTATGTAACTGGTCCTATTCTGTCGAATGCCTCAAATGAACCACAAACTTTGTCCACTAGCTTTATACAACTGCCCAACTTTAATGAACATGCTCCCCCACTTTAAATTCTCTAGTTGTCATGTTCTTATATGCATATTTTTTTTGTCTATCCTGAGCTGCCTTTAAATTCTACTTAATTCTAACCATCTGGTCTTCCATATCCTTGCRAAATTCTCGCCCAAGTACTACTATGTCTACTGGGTTGTYCCAACTCACTAGAGTATTTCATTTTCTACCTTACAAAGATTCAAATGGGCTCATCTTCAATGAAGCTTGATAGCCATTATTACAGGAAAATTCAACCAAAAGAAAATAACACTSAGATGGTTTATCCATCACATACATTCTCAGCATGTCTTCAATTACTTGGTTGACTCTTTATGTCTTCCCATCTGACCGTGGATGGTATGATGTGCTAAAATTCATATTTGTACCAAATCCTTTGAWTAAACCCCTCCAAAAATTTGAAGTAAACTCCGTGTCCCTTTCTCAAACAATTGCCTTAGGTATCCCATGCAACCTAACAATTTCTCTCATGTAAATTTATGCAATATTAGTTTCTACATGAGTCATCTTAACAGGAAAAAAATGAGCAACATTTGTCAATTTATCCACAACTACCATTATGGAATCTTGTTTCCTTGTTGTCCTGGGAAATTTAGTTATAAAATCAATGGTTATGACTTCCCATTTCCTCTCTAGAATTGGCATTGGATGAAGCAAACTTGTTTTGTGTGTATGCTCAATTTGTACTCTCTGACATTCCATACATATGGAAATGTAATCATCAACATCCTTCTTCATTCCTGAAAGAAATAATTGATTTCTTACTTCTGCAATTTTTTTTTGGTAAGCAGAATGTCTAACATATGGAACATTATGCATTTATTTTAACACCAAATTCCTAAGTTCTCTAGAGCTAGGAACATAAATTCTATTCTTATGCATAAGTAATCCATCTTCCTTAATATCATACTCTTTAATATTTTGTTGTACATTTTCTTGCTGTAAACTTTATTTTGCTTGTACGTAATGTTCATCTGTAACAATAACATCTAAAAGTATGCTCTTTAAATCTAACTAATGCATATTAAAAACTGTAGCATGCATAATATGTGCTTTTTTTTTTAGTGCATCAACAACTTTATTTTATTTTCCCTTGATATGCTTGATGTCAAAGTCATAGTCACTTAAAAATTCCAACCATCTTGTTTGCCTAGAATTCAAAGTTGGTTGTTCAAAAATATATTTCAGACCACTATGGTTTGTCCTTAATTCAAATCATTTTCCCATGAGAGAAGTCTTCCACATATTCAATGCATGAACTATGGAAACAAGTTCCAAATCATGTGCCATAATTCCTCTCATGTTCTTTGAGTTTTCTGGACTCATAACCAATGAGATGTCCATTTTTAGTGAGGACTCCTCCAAGCCCTTCCTTGCATGCATCTATACATACCACAAAATTCTCATTTGGGTCAAGAACATTTAAAATAGGTGCACTAGTGAGAAATTATTTTAACAAATTAAAGTTATCTTTACACTCAATTGTCCATTGAAATTTAATTCCCTTATTTTACAAAGAAGTGATTGGATGAGAAATATTAGAGAAACCTTCTATAAAACTCATGTAGTATTCGACTAATCCCATAAAATATATGACTTCTGAAACATTCCTAGGTGTTGGCCATTCTCTAATGACTTCACTGTTTTTTGGATCTACTGTCATACCTTATTTTGAAATAATATGCCACAAATAATGGACTTATTCTTGGTAAAAATAAGACTTACTAATATTCACATAAAGTTTATGTTCCCTCAGCACTTGAAAAACCAACCTCACGTGATGTCCATGCTCTTCCTTGGACTTAGAATAAATAAGTATGTCATCCAAGAACACAATGAAAAACTTGTCAAGATGATTTATGAATATGTCATTCATTAAGAACATAAAGAGAGGTGGTGCATTGGTTAGTCTAAAAGGCACCACTACAAACTCATAATGTCCATAACTAGTTCTGAAGGATGTCTTATTGATGTCTTCTTCCTTGATTCTTACCTGGTGGTATTGAGATCTCAATTATATCTTTGAAAAAATATTTTCTCCTCTTAGTTGATCAAAGAGGCCCTCAATTCTGGGTAGATGGTATTTTTTCTTCACAGTGTCTTTATTCAGCTATCTCAAGTGTATACATAGCCTCAATTTTCCATCCTTTTTTTTGACAAAGAGTACTAGTGCTCCCAACGTGAAACACTTGGGCATATGTACCCTTTCCTCAACAATTCTTCTAGTTTCATTTGTAATTCTTTCAATTCAAGTGTATTGATTATGTAAGGTGTTTTTTATAATGGGGCTGATATTGGTACTAAATAAATAGATAAATATATCTCCCTCTTCGGTGGAAATATTGGTATTTTTTGGAATGCATCTTCAAACTCTTCCAATAGTGGAAAATATTCAATGATTTTCCCTTTTGTCTTTTCTGACTCTTCCACATGCGTTGCATACAATTGACATCCTTTCCTGAAACATTTTTTCAACTGTAAAGATCAAATCTCCCTTATAGAAATGGGTCTTCGAATTCCTTTCGCAGTGCTCTATTTTCCTTATTCATCAAGACATGTAAAGGTATTTTTATGATAATATAGGATAATATGGTGTTGGTCCATCCAATCCATTCCAATTAGGATGTCATAAGATGATAATGGCATGATATTCATTTCAGCATTAGTACTCACTCCATTCATATTTATTGGACAACTTCTAAGAGCCTCATTTATCATTATTTTGGTTCAAGTGGCTAGTTGAACCAAACTTGACTTTTCAAGCTTAATTTTCTCCAAATGTAATCCATCCACTATTTTAGTATCAATGTAATAATGACTTGGTCCTGAATGAATTAAAATAGAAGCGAGACGATTAATGATTTGACATTCCACTTCGATCATAGTTAATTGGTACTCTTCTTGTTGATATTCTAAGGCTATATATATCTTTACCATTTCCTCTATTGTTGTAGCCTCTTGGATGTTGTGCATGGTATTTTATTTATCTTCTCTATGAGGGAAATCCTTGTATAGGTGATTTTCTTTGCACCCCCAATATTGGATTGGTGGTCTTTCTCTTTCCCCAAGGAATATTCTTTCCTGGATTCATCCTTAGTAGACTGATATTGTTGATTTTTATTAGGGTTGTTTCTATTGAAAGGAGGTCTCCTTTGAAAGAACCAGACATTAAAAGAAATGGCTAACTATATGATCCAATCTAAGGGATTAAGTCTAAACTATTGGGCGGAAGCAATCAATTGTGCAAATTACATAGTAAATCGCACTACCACAAAGGCTCTTAAAAATATAACACCATAAGAATATTGGACTAAAATTAAACCAGATGTAGGTCACTTCCATGTATTTGGTAGTATAGCATGGGCTCACATTCCTGATGAGAAAAGAAAGGAATGCAGCCTAAAAGTGAGAAGTGTATATTTTTTGGTAATTATGAATATGTCAAAGGTTACAGACTTCTTCAACCACATTGTAATGAAATTATTATTAGAAGAGATGTTAAATTTGATGAAAATATCTTGGACTGCAAGCCTAATTCGACGTTTGTGCCTTCTTTGTCCCATGAGCCCAATTCGACGATTGTTCCTTCTTCAGCCTGCGAGACATCTTCGACATTCATGCCTTCTTTTGTTGTTAAGCCCTAATATTGGCTTATTAA
>SNQJ01S0069629.1:0-26193 GCA_010110895.2 Picea sitchensis | reverse complement strand
CTGGTTTCTCACCAAGGGTACGACTTGGTTTGTTTTACCCTCTAGCAACAATTTGAGATTGTTCCTTTGAACTTCTCAAATGGGTCGACACCATGACTTTCCCATTACATTATAAAGTTGTGAAAGAGGGTTCTAAATAAGCACGTAATATTTTCTTTTCTTTTGATTTTATATTCCCACTTACTATTAACAAGCTGAATATAATGATAAACTTGTTCTTGCAGCAAGCTGAATGTAATGATAAACTCGTTCTTTGCAAAAACAAAAGATTGTTGATCTACTATGAGTCAAAATGGCACACCTAGAGTGACCCTATTAATACAGTAAACATTAGTTTCATGAATGCATTGTAGTCCCTTATATATTTATTTAAAATAAATTTCCATTATTTTTTGCAACTCTGGTTGTGAGTCGTGGCCATACGTGCATAGAATTTTCTGGGTTTCATTTCTAAAAGAAAAGCCATATCTATTCTAGATATTAATCTTCTTGATTTGGTTAAAACCCATGTTTTCGTTTTTCTTCTTTTATAGATTGGTCCTATCTCTGCAATAGGTTCGACATCTTAAATATTTTTTTTTTTAATTTAAAAAAAAAACCTCTTTTCTATATACATAAAAAAAAAATGCTAGCTAAGGGTTATACACATAGATTCTAATGCAAATATTTGTATGGATACAATCCTATATCAAATAACCAATATAACAACCATATATATATGTCACACTTTTTATATATAATTAATATAATATTCATGAGTAGTATAGATTACATCTTTCTAGTTCATATATGTACAATATATTTTTTTATGTACAATATATTTTTTGAAACAGACCCATCATCTATAAATTATGATGCATAATACTTTCTATGCCGATGCATCATCTATAAATTTCAAATAACCAATATAACAACCATATATATATGTCAGACTTTTTATATATAATTAATATAATATTCATGAGTAGTATAGATTACATCTTTCTAGTTCATATATGTACAATATATTTTTTTATGTACAATATATTTTTTGAAACAGACCCATCATCTATAAATTATGATGCATAATACTTTCTATGCCGATGCATCATCTATAAATTATGATGCATCAATACTTGCTATGCCGATGTACTTTAATGTACATTTTCATGTATCCTATATAAGAAAAAATCCTTGGCATGCATATTATTCCACAACTTATTTTATAATAACTTACTATAAAATAACTTACTTTCTTTCTTACATTACTCATACATATAAAATATTTTTTCTCAAATAATGGCATGTTATAGATATAGGAACTTGTTTCTTTGGTTGCAATATAAACTAAGAATAAAATGATACAAAAAGATTATCTTTATATAGTTAGAGTCATTATTATAATTATTCTAATTATTTTAACTGTAAAATTGATTTTCTTTTATGTCTTTATTTCTTGCTGCAATATTATCATTGAATAAAAGAATTCAAAAATTAATTTCTCCCATATATAAAAGTAAAATATTTATAATCCTTTCCTAGTATAATAGTTATTATAATCCTTTCCTAGTATAATAGTAATATCATTTTTAGGTCTTTTTCCAAGTTAGTCTCGTCTATAATCCTAGGGAATCTTCTTGGCCTAACTTTGTACTATGGCGTTCTCTCACATCCCACATTTTTGGGAGTAGGTTTACACTTGTCCTCATAGACAATATTTACTTTGGTGGTTTTTATCCCTTATGACTCTCCCATGGAGTAATGAGTTTATCTTTTTGTGACTAGATTCTCTTATTAGTTTGTCTCTAGTTAAATAAAATAAATTAAAAGACAATATTTAAAGAAATATTCATCATCATCAATGATTATGATGATATAATTTTAACTTAAGTCTTTTTCTTAAAAACTTCCACAACATCAATAACCAAAATTAAAATATTCAAATGATTTTAAATGGAGGGAAATTATAGAAATGCTTGTCTAGGATTGCAACAATGAATGCCATCCATAACCATGAAAAGGAAAACAAGGTTATGCCAAAAGAAACCCATATTGAACTCTTATCTTCCGATTTTTTGGAGTAGGAGTTTGTTTGATGGTAGAAGAATTATAATATTGAAGGATTCCAAGATTTTGCCTGCAAATGAGAAGATGTTATCCAAATTGAAACCTTACCCAAAACATTTTTTTAAATTGTGTTAAAATTTTACTTGTTATTTTTAATCTTTTTTTAATTTTTTTTGGGGCAAAATTTGAAGTGGAAGCTAACCACAATATTTGGTATTCCAAAGGAAGTGAATAAAACAATTAAGGACAAAGCGATGAGATCAATGGGAAGCCAAAAGAGAATTAGGGAAAAATATTGAAAGAGAGAAAATAAGAGCTCGAAAGGTAGCGTCCTCTAAGTCGATGGATAAAGGAGTTGAGAAGCCTGTACACACTCAGGGAAGGTGTCCAAAAGAAATGGCTATCTAGAATTTAAATTTACTGCTGAGTAACAATTCATGAGATTTTTTTTACTGTGGATGACTCCTCCCCTTTTATTGAATTCTTGGAGTATTAAAAACCTCCATTCATTCTAGTTTCCGTCGTTTGGTTCATTGTGTGTTATCTTCTCTATGAAAGTTAATTATTAATCCGGTTCAAATTTGATAGATGGAGAATTATGTGAACTTTTAAAAAGGAAAAAAAAAATATTGTATTGATGTAGCCATAATTAACTAGTAACCCAACTCACCACAGCATTAAAATCCATGTATTTGTCTCGTCCTTGTTTGTGGACATTCATCATTCATTAGAACGATTTCTGTTTTACGGGGATCGATAGTTGAACCATGAGTTTTGGTTTCTCCTCAACTAAAATTTTGTGAGTTTAAAACCCCGTCAGCATATTGTTGAGCATCGCATACTGCAATTTCACCTATATAATTTAAAAGAGAATCACTCAACCCTACTTAAGTGGCTTGGATTCATTGATTCTTATGGTGAGTGAAACTAGAAGGTATGGTTGCATATCTTATTGCACGAAAGGGTCTATAAACAATGCTTAACCACGAATCAATGCGTTCTTGACATTCTCCCTCCTCTTCACCTTGTTGAAGAGATAACGATTCAGAATGGGGAGGTGCCTCCTTTGAGGGATGATCTTGGCACTTTTTTCTATTACTAATTTAATTTTTCCATTTATGCATGTGAGGGATTTCATGATAGTAGAAAGTAAACTTGCATTGGGTGGGAAATCTTCTAGGAATATTAAACATTGGTGATCTTCTAGGAATATTAAACATTGGTTCTCTGTTCGCTGGTTTATTCTCATTAGAGTCTTTCTATGAAATACAACATTGTTTCCTTATATAAAACATTAGTTGGAAAAAACAGTCTACAAATCATCCTTATCATATAGATGAACTGCATATTATACTATAAATTTTATTAGGACATGCATTGAAATTGTTTCCTGTAGCTTGGAGTCGACCACATAGACAAAGAAAAAAATTCAATTCTATAAAAGTATATGTATTGACAAAATGCACTCACGATAAGGCTACCATTTACAGATCAAATGGTATCAGAGTAGGTTCCAAACTCTTGGAGAAAATCTACAAGGTAAACACCTGCAGCTAATGCTAAGTAGTACACAAACATTATTTTCAAGCCTACATAGAAGCAAAATACCACCAATGGTGAGGTTTTCTCATGAAGGAAATGACAAGGAATATTTGGAGGTGAGATTTTCTCGATTAGAGCATAGAATTGTTACACCAACAAATATGGTAACATATCTCTTGGTAATGAAGGGACATGCGGGTAAAACCATGATGGAGTCAATCCTGGTAAGGTGACCTTTTTAGACCCTTTCTCAAGATACCTTTGGTGAATTTCATAAGCACACTAGAGGCATCAATTCCTATCTCATGAGGAAAATGGGATATGATGGCCAAGCGCTATGAAAGGAAGGCCAAGGGATTTTGATTCTCATTGGAACTCAGCAGATCCCCAAGCATGCAGGCCTAGGATTCAAAGGACAAGAATTCAACACAAGCGTAGATCAAACCACTTTCTTCAAAGAAATAGGAACTGAAAAAGAAACCATTCTCATGGAGGAAAAGACAACTAGAGAAGGAATGTGTAGAAAGGTCCTTAAATATGCTTGTAGAATCTTGGAAAAGGGAAACAAATAGATGATTACACGATCGATATTCACTTCAACTCTTGGGATCCAAAAAACAATGCTTTGAAGTATCATCGAATAATGAAAAGTTGTGGCTTACTTTGTGTATGCTGTTAAAAAATGGGTGATAAGGCTAGTGATTTTTGGTACTCTAAAATAACAAGCAACCCATGCAGGAACTATTGCAAGTACTGCAAATAGAAAAGAAATTGGAGGCCAAATGTTAGAGGATTCACCCTCAACTCCATCCCAAGAACTCAATGACTACGAAGAAATCTTTGAGATTCAAGGTCAAGGAGAAAGAGGAGTTGTTTATAGTTGTACCGCAAGGGTAAATTGTTATATAGTGACGTATTGAAGAAGTGAATGTCATTTACATCCATGACAAGGAAAACATGGTTATGAAAAGGGAAACCCCTACTTAGCTCTTATCTTCCATCCTACATTACATGAATCCTTTATTTGAGATTTTCTAGAGTCTGTGTGATGGTAGGAGAATTAGAGGATTTAAGGAGTTGAATGTTTTGTAGACAAAAAGCATGGAAATGGGGAGGCATAGTCAAAATTGGATCCTCCCCAAAGCATTTTTAAAATTTGCAATAAGCTTTCACCTTTTATTTTTAGTGTAGTTTGTCTCTTTTGTTTTGGAAAATTTGGACGTGTCAGCTAACCATTGTGATGGTTGGTTTTCCAAAGGAATCCATTATAACAATGAGGGTGAAGTTAGAACATCAATGGGAGGAGAGGAGAGAATTGGAGAAAAATCTTGAAGGAGCATAAACAAAAGCTAGACAAGAAACCGTAAAAGTCTATGAACGAAGGAGTCGACTAGCATGTCCACACTGAGTGAAGGTGTCCAAAAGCCATAGTTCCAATTTGGGTCTTCTTGTGAGTGACAATGTGTGAGGTGTTTTATCGTACATAGCTGACCCACCCACTTTGTATTGAATTCTTCAAATATAATAAAACCCACTTTGTATTGAATTCTTCAAATATAATAAACCTCCATTTGTTCAAGTTTTCATGGTTCTGGTTCATTGTGTGTAATCTACTCTCTGAAAGTTAATTCTGAATTTGGTTCAGTTTGATAGAGTCTCGTTACGACGACCCAGCCCTAGTATCTAGTGCAAATTTTTTTTTTTGTGTGTGTGCTTAAAAGTGTGCACGTGCGGGTACAAAGGGAACAATCAACGCACTCGAATCTGCTTCGCCACCCGACGACGAATAAGACGCAACCATGATGAGCGTAAACAAACATCAAGGATGCGTGGCAGGTAACTGCGTGCCTAAATGACGATCACGCGACGATAAGTAGTACTGACTACCCGCCTGTCCTACCNCTTCAAATATAATAAAACCCACTTTGTATTGAATTCTTCAAATATAATAAACCTCCATTTGTTCAAGTTTTCATGGTTCTGGTTCATTGTGTGTAATCTACTCTCTGAAAGTTAATTCTGAATTTGGTTCAGTTTGATAGAGTGAGAATAGTGTGAATTCATAAAAAGGAAAAGATGAGATATTGCATTGATGCAGGCACACTTGACTAGTAACCCAACTCACCACAACTTTAAAATCCCTGGATTTGTCTCATCCTTGTTTGTTGACCTTCATCATGAGCCAAAAGGATTTCTTGTTTACGGGGATTGACATTTGAACCAGGAGTTTTGGATTCTCCTTAACTGAAATGTTTTCAATTTAAAACCTCGTGGGCATATTGCACAGTGCAATTTCACCTATAAAATTTAGAAGAGAATCGCTCAATCCTGCTTAAGTGGATTGGATTCATTGATTCTAATAACGAGTGGAACTCGAAGGTAGGGAAACATATCTTATTAGTTGAGAGGGTTTGTACACAACATTTGACGGGGACTCGATTTGTTCCTAGATTTATCCCTCCTCTTAACCTCGTTGAAGTGATAAAGATTAAGAATGGGGAGGCGCCTTCTCTAAGGAACAATCTTGGGACTTGTTTCCCTTACTAATTTCATTTTTTCCTGTATGTGTTTGAGGGATTCCATGGAAGTAGTGTTCGAAACATGTCAACAAATTTTCTATGCGGTCACATGCACATGCATGCAGGTATTTTAGGAATGTGCATGCATGCACTCTTTTGTGAACATATTGTGTAACTGGTGGATCTAATTATATTCTCTTAGTCTAACTATTTGAGAGACCCTATATATACTAGGATACCCATATATGTAAGACTGCAATGTGTGTAGAGTGTGTGAGAAAGACCAATATTGTATAGTGCGGTGTGTGCGTAGAGAGGAGAGGATGGTTGGTATTGATTACCATTTCTCGTTGTTTTTTCCCACATTGGATTTCCACATAAATAAATATGTCACATATGTGATTGTTTTTCTTATTTTTATGTGTGCTTAACTTGTTTATGCTCTATTAAAATTCTTTGTTTTACTTCTACTTCCTAAAAAGTGGTATTAGAGAAGGTAGAGTAGGTTGCATAGGTCATCCAAGGTAAATTTTGTGCAAGTCTTATATGAGAACAAAAACCTTTGGACTTGTTTTTGGCACATAAGAACAAACAGACCAAAGTACTAAAAAGCCCAAATATTTTTTGAAAACTAAAAAATGCGATTGAGTGAGTTTCAGATCACAAACCCTCCCTAGGAAGTGTTAGAAGTGCACCAACGCTCTCACACTTTATAAATAAGATTTTTTCCTAAATCAACGTGCTTGGTTTGTGCACCACACAACATCGAAAAATCGACGCTCCTGCATCCACACTCAAGGTGCGCTACTTCCAAAATCTTCGCCACCCTGCACTCTTAGGAGATCATCGATTTAAACAATTAAAGTTTTTATACGACATGGTATGAAGGGAATGAATTTATGAGTGGATGACGTCTTAAAAGTGGAAGATACATTTAATAAATTTGAGGTGGATGATAAAATATTTAAAGAGGGTGGCTCCTTTATTGTTTAAAAAGGTGGATACCTTTGTTTAATAAGTGGAATTTTTTAAAAGGTTTTTTAAATATATATATATATATATATATATATATATATTGGATTAAATCTTTTTCTAGCTATATTGTATCATTGTTCCTCTAGTATTATAAGCTTAGTTTGGACAGTTTTTTTTGTTAATTAGGAAAGTGTATATTTCTAAGTCTGAGGTGGAGACATTTAGTGGAAAAAATAGCTTTGCGCTATGGAAGCTCAAGATGGGGGATATTCTTGTGAAACAAGGATTGTTAAAGGAGTTGGCAGGAAAGACAAAGAAACCGACAAGCATGATAAACGAGGACTCAGAAGATCTAGATATAAGAGGCCTCAATACCATTCATTTGTGTCTGGAGGATGAAGTGTTGTTTAACATAATTGAAGAGGAGACAACAACAGGTTTGTGGAACAAACTGGAGATTTTGTATATCACAAATTCCTTGATGAACAAAATCTTCTTGAAGAGGAAGTAGTACAACTTGTGGATGAAATAAGGTATGAAAATTGCTGATCACTTGAATGTTTTCAATACTCTGACTTGCCAATTATCTAGTATGGATGTAATGTACGAAGATGAGGACACAAAGGTTACGCTATTATGTTGGTTTCATGATTCATGGCTTATCTGGTCACAACTATGTGGTTTAGCTCAACATATTCCATTGATTATGACATTGTTGTGGGAGCTTTCTTGTCTGAGGAGATGAGGAAAAGATCCAGTAAATAAACCTCAACAACAGAAGAAATGGTGGTCATAGGTTGATATATAGAAAGAGGGAAAAGTAAGAGGGGTACAACAAGGTCTAAGTCAAAAGGCAAGAAGAGTAAACAAAAATGTTGGTTATGTGGTAAATCTGGGCATCTCAAGAAGGATTGTTCGAAAAGATAGAATGCATCCAAAGAGGACTCCACAAAAGAAGAAAATGAAGCTAATTTAGCTTAAACAATTCCAGGTTCAGGTTCATGTATGGTTTATGAAGTATTGTCTAACTATGATTTTTCACATCAACATCAACACTCGTGGTTATATTCTGATGCATCCACATGTGTCTTCATAGAAATTGGTTCTCAACTTACCAATCTATTGATGATGGTGTTTTTTTATGGGAAATGATTTTTCTTGTAAAATTGTTGGAGTTGGTAGCGTCCGGATTAAAATGCACGATGGTTTAGTAAGAAAATTAACATATGTAAGGCATGTACCCAACCTTATAAAGAACTTGATATCTTTGGGAGTTCTAGATTCTGTTGGTTATAGGTGTACAACTCAAGGTGGAGTATTGAAGGTGTCTAAAGGCATCTTAGTAGTCATGAAGGAAAAGAGGATAAAAAACATTTATCAACTTGGAGGAAGGACAAAAGTAAATCAACCAGTGGTAGCATATGAATATGCAAGTGACTTTGTTCATTTATGGCATCATCATTTGGGTTATATGAGTGAGAAAGGGATTAAAGTACTGGTTGATCATAAGTCACTTCCATGTTTGAAGTTTCTTAATTTGAATTTCTCCAAGTATTGTGTCTTTGGAAAAAATGTAGAAAAAAGTTTAAAATAAGAAGACATATAAGGAAAGGTATTCTTGATTACATTCATTCATATGTTTTGGTCCCATCCCCTACAGTTTTGTTTTGGAGGAACGTCATATTTTGTGACATTTATAGATGATTACTCTAGAAATGTTTGGGTCTATATAGTTAAAAGAAAAGTTGGTGTATTTGATACTTTTAAGCAATTTAGAGATTTGGTTGAAAAAAAAACTCAGAAGTCAATCAAGTGTTTAAGGACAGATAATGGAGGTGAGTTCACATCTATGGATTTTGAAAATTATTGCAAGGAAGTTGGGATCGAAAGACATAAAACCATGGTTTATACTCCTCAGTAGAATGTTGTTTTTGAATGCATGAATATGAATCTTCTAGAGAGAGCAAGGAGCATGCTTAGTAATGCCAAGATGCAATAGGAATTGTGTGTAGAAGCAGTTCTTACTACATTCTATACGACAAATCTGTCACCATCAACTACAATAAACTATAAGATTCCAGAAGAGGTATGGATAGGTCATTCATGTGATTTTTCAAATATGATAATATTTTGTTTTGATGCTTATGCTCTTATTTCTAAAGATCAATGTTCTAAGTTATATCCTAGATCAAAGAGATGTGTCTTTGTTGGTTATGGTGATGGAATTAAGGGGTAGATATTGTGGGATCCTACTTCCCACAAACTCATCATAATGAGAGATATAGTATTTGATGAATCTCCACTCTTAAAATCATAATTAGTAGATGCAGAAGTGAGACAAGAAGAAGTATCACAAGTTCAGTGAATTCAGTTCAAAACTCAGCCATATCCAGAAAGGGAGGAGCATGAAGAATTTCGAGAAAAAGAACATGAAGACGAAGATGCAGAAAATATCGAGGAAACTAAGGATATTCCTCAACCATCTCTAAGGATATCTATATGGGTCATGAATCCTCCTACAAGGTATGACGTTTATGTTTCATCTGTGGATTTGGTTTCTACTGACGGAGAACCTAATTGTTTTTAGGAAGCAATTAAGGTATATGAAAGTTCTCAATGGAAAAAATATATGAAAGAAGAAATGGATGCCTTCAAGAGGAATAAAACATGGGATGTGGTGGAACATCCAAAGGATAGGAAGGTTGTCAGTTGCAAGTGGGTCTACAAGATGAAAACGAGAGTTGATGATAAAGTTGAAAGGTATAAAGAAATATTGGTAGAAACACAGTATTCTCAAAAGGAAGGTACTAATTTTCATGAGATTTTTTCACCAATTGTGAAGCTTGTTTTAGTTCGTGTTATGTTAGCACTGTTTTCTTTAATTGATCTTGATTTAGAGTAGCTAGATGTTAAAACAACATTTCTACATAGATATTTAGATGATGATATATATATGGAACAATAAGAAGGGTTTGTTCAGGATCAGAATAAGAGGTTTTTTTTGCAAACTCAAGAATTCATTACATCGCTTGAGACAGTCTCGCAAGGAATGGTACAAGAAGTTTGATTCCTTCATGGTGGGCCTAAATTTTACAAGAAGTGAATATGATCATTGTGTTTACTTTAAAAAGTTGGAAAATGGCATGTCATTATTTTGGTGTTATATGTTGACAATATGCTTGTGGCAAGAAAAACTATGGTCAAGATCAACAGGTTAAACGATCAGTTGGATAGGGAATTTTATATGAAGGATCTAGGAGAAAAAAAACAAATCTTGGGCATGGAGATACACAGAGACAAGAAAAATGGTAAGTTGTGATTATCACAACAAAAGTATGTGGAGAAAATACTTATGATATTTGGTATGAATAATGTGAAACCTGTACATATCCCTTTGGATTCTCATTTCAATCTTTCTTCAGGTTTATGTCCTATTAATGATGATGAAAAGGATTATATGTCTAATCTACCATATGCTAATGTAGTGGGAAATTTTATTTATGCGATGGTAAGTACTAGACTAGATATTTCACATGTAGTTGGTGTTGTCATTCGATACATGGAGAATCCAGAAAAAGAGCATCGAAAAGCAGTGAAATGGGTTCTTTGATATCTTCTAGGAACAAGCACTTATTCTATCACCTATGATGGTTCAAGAGACTCAATTTGCGTTTATGTAGATTGATATTTTGCAGGTGACTTGGAGTAAAGGAGGTCCACTTCAGTATATATCTTTACTCTTGCAGGAGGGCCTCTTAGTTGGATGTCAAAGATTCAAAAAGTGGTTGCTTTATCCACTACTGAGGCACAATATATAGCTTCTTCACATGCATCGAATGAGACAATTTTGTTATAGGGTTTGTTGGGTGAGTTTGGAAGGATGCAAGATAAGGTGAATGTATTTTTCGATAGTTAAAGTATTATTCATTTGGCTAGAAATCAAGCTTATCACAGTAAGACGAAGAATATTTCTATTAAGTACCATTTTGTAAGATAGGTTGTTAATGAAGGTGGAGTGGCTCTCGAAAAGGTCCATACAAAAGTGAATTCTCCATACATGTTTATGAAACCAATTTTTTTAGAGAAGCTATGATAATGTTTGGATTCTCTTGGCTTGCTGAAAAGGTGATGAATTAATTAAGAGCATGATATATCAGGTAAATTATTGTCAAGGTGGAGATTGTTGGAAAGATGCCAATGAATTTCCCATGTGGTCACATGCACATGCATGCAACTATATTAGGAATGTGTATGCATGCACTCTCTTGTGCACAGATTGTGTAACTGGTGGATCTAATTATAATCAGTTAGTCTAATTGTTTGGCAGATGCTATATACACAAGAATACCCATAGAGGTGAGAGTGAAATGTGTGTAGAGTGTGTGAGCAGGAAACAATATTGTAGAGTGAGTTTTGTGCGTAGAGAGGAGAGAATGGTTGTATGCATGGGTTGGCTATTGTAATTCTCCCTTGAATAATAAAAATATTGATTATCATTGCATGTGGTTCTTTCCTACATTGGGTTTCCACATAAATCACTCTCCCAAGTATGTGATTGTTGTTCTCGGTTTTATGCATGTTTAACCTGTTTACACTTTGTTAAAGTGATATGTTTTTCTTCCACTTCCTAACAAGTAGGAAGTCGAACTACATTGGTTGGGAAATATTCTCAGCAAATTAAACATTGATTCCCCCTCCAACTTTCATTTGGTGTTCGTTAGTTTATTCTCGTCAATTGATTTATTCTTGTCAGCTTCTTTCCTACAAATACAACAATATGGTCATTCATTGGGAAGAGAAGTTTGCACACAACATACTTATCATATACATGAATCGCATACTATACTACAAATTTCATTTGTTCATGCATGCATTGAATATAATTCAATTTCAGAAAATTTTTTGTATTAATAGAAGGCAAGGCCTGAAAACAATCATGGTTGCATGGTACATATTACTTGACAAGTTTCTCCCGAGTTCTGAACACCATTTGGTAACAGACTAACCGCGAACCAATGATGGCAATACAATACAACGTAAATACAATGCAATATATAAAGGAACCTAATATATATGTTATTCGAGGCAATATACTGATTATCTCAACACATTGTCGGGAAGTAATTTCGTTTTTATTTTTATTTTATAAATATATATATAAAATAAATCTCCACATACATGACTAGAGACATGATTGTGGAGATTAAAATAAATCTTGAATCTCCACATACATGACCTGGAGCCATGTATGTAGAGATTAAATATTGTTTAAGTTTAAGATATGTTTTTATCTATTTTGTGCTTGTTTAGAGAGGTACATTTGATGCTTGTATTACTATTTGATATAATTAATATGGTTATACACTGCAACTATTTTGAAAATGTGTAGTATGATGTTTTATTTTTGGAGTAGTTTTTTCCATCATTTTTATTTAAAATTTGATTATAAATTTAAAAGGATCATTGGAATAGTAGATTTTAGTTGTTGAGTTTGTACAATTAAGTGTTTTAACTTAAAACATAGGATAGGAGACATTGTTCACGCACAAAACACTATTCACACACTGCAATAACTCTATTACATAGAGTTTTCCAGATCTAACTAATTACTAAATTAAGAGGAGAGGTTCTCAACCAAAATCTAACAACTCACAACACTAATGAAGAAATTGTCTCCAACACCCCCCCTTAATGCTTAATCTCATAGACTATGTTCTTTCTCTACCATCAACTTCGAGATACCAGTTAATCCATTTAAGATACAATTGCTTCTGACAATAATTGATGTATTTGTAGGATCAATGATCCTTGAATACCTTGAAAAATAGTCTAAATCACTCTATGAACATACTTCCATCTATCAAATAGACAAAAAAATATGTATTTTGTCAGTTATGTAAGAGAGAAGTCTAGAAAATGAGTGTATCCAACAATCAATCTTATAAGGTGACATATTTCACACACACATAATGATCACAAACTCAACACATAACAAATAGTAGTTGTTCTTGTGTCACCACATCCTCTGCTAACCACAAGTTGTAACAAACTATAGGCATAATCCAACCAATAGCGTGTTCTAGTGGCACCAAAGAATGTTAAGAAACATCAACTTAAATTATGTCACTCTATTCTATGAGAGTTCTTTCATTATATAATTTTACTAAGTCTCTACAAAACATGAAACTAATATTACTGCCAATTGGAAATAACATAAATCATACTTCAAGAAATTGTTGTTCTATTCTTGGGTTTGCATTCATGAATGTAAACATATCGCACATCGTGGAAGAGAAATCTCATATCTTCAATTCATGGATTTAGAACGATTGTGGCGTTGTTGTTTTCTATCATATTTCAAAGTGATCAACAAGATTGCAATAAATATCTCAAATCCACCATGGAAATCACACTTCAAGTCAAATCTATTCATGGATCAAACCAGAAGATGATCTATACTGTAGATTGCATAACGAATACATGTGGGTGGCCTCATTCCTCTTCACAATGATGGATTCCCTATTGGAAATAGTAATTACAAGTTGGTGAGCTTCACGTCTCTGTCGATTTGTTAGTTGGGTAGTTAGGAAGACTTTCAATCAATCTGCAAATTAAGCGTAAGCTTTGTCTTATTCAGTCAAAAATCAAGAGTCTTAATTAATGAAGCCAATATTTATCTTCCTTGAGTTATGATAAGTAGATAGAAGTGAGTAGAAATTATTGACGTATTAAATGTTGAGTCATTTTTTTAATTCTGTACGAAGTCTGAGTCGTATTCTATATAATTCTGAGTCTGTAAGAAGTTGATAGTGATAAACATGCAGTAGATGCAAAGAGGTAGAAAGAATAGATTCGTGAAGAAGAAAACAACAACAACAGCTGAGGATTCAAAGAAGTATGAGAGCAAAAGATCTGTGTGTGTAAAGTCATTAGAGGTTGTTGGAGCTGAATCTTGTCATAGTTATCATATTTTGTATTAGCGCGTAGTGCCGAAGTTTAATATATATATATATCAAGTATTTTGAGTGTTGTCATACTTACATATATTTTTGAGCTTTACTCTATTTATGAGTTTATGTGCTAAGCATAAAATTGAGTTATTTATGCATCTATAAATTTTTCATGAAGTTTTTTATCATGGCGCACAGTAAATCCAATAGGTTTCCCATTGCACGATAATTATTGATAGTTCAACGATGAAGTTTGTGGCGCACAATATTTTGCAATTGTGCTACGCACAGTTTCCCTACGCATTGTAGATTCGAGATGTAGTATGAGAGAAGGGTGATTCAGAGCAGGTTGATCAAAGCAAGTTGATCGTAGCAAGGTTTATCAAAGTAAGGTTCAAGAGAAACAAATATGTTGTAAAGTGAAATATGGTTTCTACTTCAAATATGTAACCTCCCACTTTCACAAGAAAAAATTATGAGTTATATTCCTTGACCATGAATTTTTTTTAGGGTCAAGATGTATGGGAGATAGTCGAGAATGGTTATGTGGAACCAACATATCAGAAAACATATAATGCACTCACACAAGCTTAGAAGGATCCTTTGAAAGATAAAAGGAAGTGATGCAGGAGCATCACCATCAAAGTAAAAGAGGTCGAGAGTGGAGGTAGAATTCAATAGTTGAACATGCCAAAATTTTAAATCGACATTAAAAAGAGGGAGGAACGGCCATTGAGATATTTTGGAAATATCATATTTAAATACCTTCTTTGTAAAGTCGGGTCACCACCTGAGAATGGTAGGATGTTGTAAATTCTTACACGACTATAAGGTATTACAGATATAGAGTGTCAACTCTTATCTGCTAATAACTCACATTTATTGTAATAGGACTAAGTAGGTAATCGCTAAAACAACGATGGGACATAATTAAGATAGGATGGAGAAGAGATCGAGAAGCCACTCCTTCGATAGGTTTTTGCATTGTATTGTATGGTAGTATTGTAGAAGTGAGGAGTAAGAAGTATTATATGTAGCAGTTAGACATAGAGAGTCAGAAGAGAGTGAAGAACTTTGTAACTTATGTAAATACTTCATGAATGAATAGAATAGACAAATATTGATCCAAATGCTTGGATGGTGTTCATTTCGATGTGTATTTGAATGAACGGTATCCTCTGTGTTTGTTTGTTTTACTATGTTTATGTATGTTGTTCATAGTTGAGTATATGAACCTTTGAAGTATTAGATAAGTTTCAATTGTTTCTCTTCTGAGAGCTTGGATGTAAGGAGTGCATATTTTCCACAAGGTGTGCATCAACAGAGTCTACATTTGACTCAGAGAAGCTCAGGAGGGATAACGGGAAACTTAGACCAAGTGTTGCAAGGAGTGTACAAGGTCAAGATTCGACTAAGTTTTGAGAGATCAGTACTGTGAAGTGCAAGGAGTGCATAGTAAGATTTATTTTGAAGAAATATCTAAATCCAATAATTGTCAAAGATTCCAAGATCGCAAGGAGTGTGTCAGAGGAAGAAATCCTGAGAGGAATCAAGCTCAGGAAATATAGCGACAAATATGAAGGAGAAAGGGAGAAATATGTTGAATATTGTGAATTGACGATTGAGATACCTTCGAAGGAAGTAGGGGTCACTGACAGTCGTTAGATCTCGATAAGATGCAAGGAGGTTGAAACCTGAATTCATTCGAAACTCTGAGTATTCATAGGTTTGAAGATGTTGTAAGTGGAGGATTATTGAAGTATCAAAGCTACGAAGTGAACCTAAGTCGATGGTATCATGAAGGATACGTGGAAGTAGATTTGAGTGTTCATGGGAACGAGATTCAGAGGATTTGCGTGGAGGAAAGTCAAAACTTCTCGAAGTTGCGAAGGATGAAATGGATATGGACCGTTAGATCTAGAAGAACATTTGACGAAGATCCACGCGATTTGGAGGAATGGACTTCGACGAAAAGTGTGCATGGAGTGTGCAGAACCATTGAAGCACGAAGTAGCGTATTTTGTAGGATCTGTCGATATGAGGATGACACACATCAACAGATCGAGGACTTCAAAGAAACGAACAAGGATAAGGTGGAGTCATTGATCAGATGTCACCCAAATATCCAATAGGTAAGAAGTTGAATCCCAACCATTAAATTGTGTGGACACATGGTGTCATCTCCGTCACTTCCATGATAGAGCATTTCGGTGAAAAGTCACTATAGGGGAAACAAAGGGGTAAGATTCTTGCAAAAGATCTGATACATGAACTCACAAAGGGAGTTGGCCCGTGGTCATAGCCCGTGGTCATATTGAAGGAGTAGTCTAGCACAAAAGCTAACACTCTCATTTTTGTGTTGTTAGAGGCGCCAGAAAGTGACCGTGCGGGTAGTTTGAACCTGCAGGTGACATTAAAGGGACTTGTGTGTCATTTGCTCAGGGTCTATTGGAGGTCTGAAGAGTCGATTCGACTCAGGTATTTGAATATCCAAGACCGGGAGGTCGAGAATCCCCGTGGGAGAGTAGGGGGTCTGCATCAACTGGTATCAGAGATTGATTTTTCTTGCAGGCAATAGGAAAAGGAGAGAGAGGAGATAGTTTGGTACCATCAAGTGGTATCAAAGCATGACTTTTCTTGCAGACAACAGACATAGGTGAGAGATTTATGTTTGATAGAATCAAGTCAAATAAAGGAAATCAAAGCAGTGGAATTATGCCACCCAGAAGGTACAGGGATAGATATGTAGAGAATCTGGAAATGCAAGAAGAAATGAGGTGACTCCAAATCTGATTGGATTCCATAGAAACAACATAGAGGAGAAAACCAAATGTTGGTGATGTTAGCGAAGCTAAAAGTGAAGAGGTAGAAGAAGAAGGATCTGCATAAACAGAACTTGGGGAAGAATGATTGCTAAGAGTTTTTTCGAAAATAAGATCGAGAGAAAAAATAAAAGTCCTGATGTATGAAGGAAATTTGGAAGCTGAAGAATTGTTAGATTGGATACGTTCTATGGATAAATACTTTGATTATGAATAAATTGATGAAGAAATGAAAAGGAATCATGCAATAACCAGGTTGAAAGGTCATGCAGCGTTATGGTGATATGAACTACAAGCTAATCACAGATGCAAAGGAAATAAGAAAATCAAAAGTTGGGATAGGATGGTAGTTAAGTTGAAAGAAAAATTTATCCCTAAAGACTATCAGATAAATATGTTCGGAATGTCATATAACTTGAGATAGAAAAGTTTACAAGTGAAAGAATACACTGAAGAATTCTATAGATTGAATATTAGGGTTGGTCAGAAGGAAAATGATTATGAGAATACAACCAGGTATATAAATGGGTTGAGATATGAGATACAAGAGGAGATCAGCATGATATCTGTTGGCACAATCGAGGATTATTATCAAGTAGCCTTGAAATTTGAAGAGAATTTTCCCATAAAACAAAGCCAGCGAGACAAGGGAAGAACTCCAAGCAGAAGCAAGGGAACTGTCCGAGAGAAGTTCCAGAAGCCAAAGAAAGAGGATGTAAAGTATCATAATCACCATGAAAAAATGGGAAGCTCTAAGGAAGGAAAACATGGAGGAAAAAACTCATTTCCTAGAGGAAGAGGAAGAGGAAGAGGTGGTGAAGTCAGATGTTATGCCTATGGAAAGACATGACACATGTCTTGGGAAGAAGAAAGATGCTATAAGAGGAGAAGCACACATTTCAGAAACTCATAAGAATGTGTAAGAAGAAGTAGAAGAATGAGGAAGAAACCTTATGATGAGGAAATTTCTTCTAAATCCAAAGAAGGAGGCAGAAGAAATATTTCAACGAATGAATTTGTTTAGGGCTACTTGCAAAACAAAGGACATAGTTTTCAAGATGATTATAGATAGTGGGAGCACTGATAATCTAGTATCCACAGATATGGTGGAGAAACTGGATATGGAGACAACTGCACACCCAAACCCGTACAAGGTATCATGGTTGCAGAAAGGAAATCAAGTAATGGTAAGTCAACAATGGAAAGTTGAATTTAAAATAAGATGCTATAGAGATGAGATTTTATGTGATGTAATTCCTATGGATGTTTGTCATATATTGTTGGGGAGACCATGGAAATTTGATATAAATGTAATTCATGATGGAAGGAAACATACTTACACCCTAGTGAAGAATGGTAGAACACACATGTTGTTGCTAATAGAAGACAAGGAACTAAAGAAGGAGGCTAGTTCAAGTATACTTCTCATGAGTGGGAAGGAACTCTTAAATGAGTTCAAGAAGGAATAAGAGATATAGTTTGTTGTAGTGAGGAAGCTAAGTTTTATCCTTACAAATATTTCTATGGATGATTTACCTGAAGAAATACAGGAACTATTATATAATTTTGCTGACATAGTAGTGGTTACGTTACCTCACTCATTACCACCCATTAGGAGTATCAACCATCACATTGACCTTATTCCAGGATCCAATTTTTCAAACAAAGAAGCATATAGGTTGACACCTCGAGAGAATGAAGAGATCAAAAATAAAGTCCAGGGGTTGTTGGATAAAGGTTTGGTGAGGGAAAGTCTAATACCATGCACAGTACCAACTTTGTTGAGTCCAGAGAAGGATGGAGGATGGAGAATGTGTATAGATTCTAGAGCCATCAACAAGATCACCATAGGATATATATTCCCTTTGACAAGAATGGAATATTTGATGGATTTCTTGAGTGGAGCAAGCTATTTTTCAAAAATAGATTTGAAGAGTGGATATAATCATATAATAATGGGAGAGAGAGATGAATGTAAGATAACATTCAAAACAAATGAAGCCTTGTTTGAATGGCTAGTCATTCCATTTGGGTTGAAAAATTCCCCAAGCACATTTATGGGGTTGATGAATGAAGTGTTGAAAGACTTCATAGGTAAATTTGTGATTGTATATCGCGATGATATTCTAATATTCAATAAAACAAAGGAATAACATTTAAAAAACTTGACATCAGTGATGAGGAGATTGCAACAAAAGAAGTTGTTGATAAACTTAAATAGAAAATATTTTATGAATACATAACTCATATACTTGGGTTTTGTGATCTTTTCAAATGAATAGAAGATGGATCGAAAGAAGGTAAAAGAAATCAGGGATTGGCCATATCCTAGAAGCATATTTGAGGTGAGAAGATTTCATGGGTTAGTAAGATTTTATAGTAAATTTATAACAAATTTCAGTGGTATATGTACACCCATACTCAATATTGTGAAGAAGAAACACCAGTATTTTAATTGGACAGAGGAGGCTCAAAAAAATTCAGAGTGTTGAAGGAGAAGATTACACGACAACCAATTTTGGTCTTACCATATTTTGGGAAAACATTTCAGGTAAGGTGTGATGCAAGTGGAGTAGCTATTGGAGAAGTTTTGAGTCAAGATAATAAGCCAGTTGCTTATTTCAGTGAGAAACTAAATGACACATAGAAAATGTATTCCACATATGAAAAAAAGTTTTATGAAGTGATTGAGGCTTTGAAGAAGTGGAGGAACTATCTAATTCCAAAATATTTTGTCTTGTATAGTGATAATCAAGCTTTACAATTTATTACTATGCAATAAATGTTGAGTCAGAGGCATGCTAAGTGGCTAGAATTCATGCATAAATTTACTTTTGTCATTAAACATATTTCTGGAAGTGCTAACAATGTCGTAGATGCTTTGAGGAGGAGGAGTTTGATTGTACAAGAATTCCAAGTGAAGACCTTATCATTTGAACACCTTAAGGAAATGTACCAAGAAGATCCAGATTTTAAGAAGGCTTATGAGGCATGTAAGGACCCTTTGTTGGGGGATAGAATCCCATGGACAAAATATTTAATCCAGGATGGATTATTGTTCAAGGGAAGCCAACTGTGCATACCAAGATGATCTATGAGAGACAACCTGCTGAAAGAGAAACATAGTGCAGGTTTGGCTAGAAATTTTGGTCTTGATAAAACCTATGCAGAACTAAGTTCTTCTTACTATTAGCCAGGTATGAGAACCAAAGTGAAGGAATTTGTGAACAAATGAAAAATTTTCCAATGTGAAAAAGGGAGAAAACAAAACATTGGTTTGTATCAACAATTGCCTATTCTAGAAAGGCCTTGGGATGTAATTAGTATGGATTTTGTTTTGGGATTACCTAGAACACATAAGGGAAGTGATTCCATATTTGTTGTGGTAGACATATTTTCCAATATGGCACATTTCATTCCGTGCCAGAAAACAAGTGATGTTACATGCATAGCCAATTTGTTTTTCAGGGAAGTTGTGAGACTACATGGGTTTCCCAGAAGCATAGTCTTAGGTAGAGACACAAAGTTTGTAGGACACTTTTGGAGAACTCTATGGAAGAGGCTGGGGAAAAACTTATCCTTCAGTTCATCATATCACACTCAGACAGATGGATAGACTTAAGTGGTGAACAAAAGTATGGGAAAATTATTAAGGAGTTTAGTCACTGAGCTGGGGCATCTGTGGGATCATATTATGTCATAGGAACAATTTTCATTTAACAATTCAACAAACAGGAGCACTCAGAAAATTCCACTCGAGATAGTGTATATAATACGACTGAGAGGGATTACAAAATTGAGATATTTGAAGCAACATGAGTTCAGGAGCATTGGAGCAGAAGATTTTTCTACAGAGATGCAAAGACATCATGATCGAGTCATAGATAAGATACAAGACAAAAACCAAAAGTAAAAGAACAGAGAGGACCAGAAAGGAAGAGAAGTTCAATTTGAAGTTGGGGATGAATTTTTAGCTCATTTGAGGAAGGAAAGGCTTACAAGGGGAACATATAACAAGTTGAATATGAAGAAGATAGGACCATGACGAATCCTCAGGAAATTTGTAGCTAATGATTATGAGATTGAGTTGCTAGACAATGTTGGAATATCACCAATATTTAAATTTGTTGAATTGTATCCTTATAGGGGAGATTATGTAGGAGAACTAGATGACCATAAGGAAATTCAATGGGAAAAAAAGATGCCCACAACAAAAAAAACTTAGATGGAGAAAATATTAGATCATAGAGTTGGAAATAAGACCAAGAGAAAGATGTATCCTGAATATTTGGTGAAATGCAAAGATAAACCAGTGGAAGATTCAAGTTGGGTCATTGAACCTGACATTTTTAACATGGAAAACCAGTGCAGGATCTCATGGAGAGGATTCCATAAATATATTATCCAGAGGAGTATGATGCAGGAGCTATGCCCTTCAAAGAAAAAGAGGCCGAGAGTAGAGGAAGAATTCGACACCTTAGCATGCCAAAATTTCAAATCAGAATTAAACAGAGGCAGGAGTGGTTGTTGAGATATTTTGGAAATATCATATTTAAATACCTTGTTTGTAAAGACAGGTCACCTCCTGAGAATGGAAGGATGTTGTAAATTCTTACACGATTGTAAGGTGTTACAAATATGGATTATCATCTCTTATCTGGTAATCACTCACATTTATTGTAATAGGACTAAGTAGGTAACCGCTAAAACAACGATGGTATAGAATTTAGATAGGATGGAGAAGAGCTCGACAAGCCACTCCTTAGATAGGTTTTTGTATTGTATTGTATGGTAGTATTGTAGAAGTGAGGAGTAACAAGTGGTAGATTTAGTAGTTAGACATAGAGAGTCAATAGATAGTGAAGAACTTTGTAACTTATGTAAATACTTCATGAATGAATAGAACAGATGGAGATTGATCCAAATTCTTGGATGGTGTTCATTTAAGTGTGTAATTGAACAAATGGTTTGTTCTTTGTGTGTTTGGTTTACTATGCTTATGTATGTTGTTCATAGTTGAGAATATGAACCTATCAATTATTAGATAAGTTTCAATTGTTTCTCTTCTGAGAGCTCGGATAAAAGAAGTGCATATTGTCCACAAGGTGTGCGTCGACAAAGTCTAGATTTGACTCAGAGAATCTCAAGAGGGATAATGAGAAACTTAGACTTAGTGTTCCAAGGAGTGCACATGGTCAATATTTGACTAAGTATCGAGAGATCATGACTGTGAAGCCCAAGGAGTGCATAGTAATATTTATTTTGAATAAATCTCAAAGTCCGAGCTTTGTCAAAGATTCCAGTATCAAAAGGAGTGGGTCGGAGGAAAAAATCCTCAAAGGAATCAAGTTCATGAGAGATAGTGACAAAGATGCGACATCAATGAAGAAATATGTTAAATATTGTGAATTGACGGTTGAGATCCCTTCAGAGGAAGTCGGGGTCATTGACAGTCATTAGATCTCAAGAAGGTGCGAGGAGGTTAGAGCGTGAAGTCCTTCGGCACTCAAAGTATTCATAGTTTTGAAGGTGTTGTAAGTGTGGGATTGTCGAAGTCTTGAAGCTGGGAAGTGAATATAATCCATCAGTATCATGAAGGATATGTTAAGGTAGATATGAGCGTTCGTGGGAAAGAGCTTCGGAGGATTTGCATGAAGCAAAGTGAAAAATCCGTGAAGTCATGAAGGATGAAGTGAATCTAGACCGTTATATCCAGAAGAACACATGGCTAAGATCCACATGATTTAGAGGAAATCGCTTCCTCAAAAAGTGCACGTGGAGTGTGAAGAACCGTCAAAGCGTGAAGTAGTGAAGTTCGTAGGAGTCATCGATCTGAAGAGGACACACATCTACATATCGAGGAATTCAGAGAAACGAGAAAGGAGAAGGTGGAGCCATTGACTGGAAGTCACCTGAAGCTCCAATAGGTAAGAAGACGAATCCTAGCTGTTAAATCATGTGAACACGCGGTGTCATATTTTTCACTTGGGTGATAGAGCATTTCAATGAAAAGTCACTTCGGGGGAAACAAAGCGGTAAGCTTCTTGCAAAAGCTTTGAAGAGAAAACTCGCGAAGTAAGTTGGCCCACGGTCATAGCCCGTGGTCATATTTAAGGAGGAGTCTAACACGGGAGCTAGCACTCACATTTTGGTGTTTCCAGAAGCGCCATAAACTGGTCGTATGGGTAGTTTGAACCTGCGGGTGACATCAAAGAGACATGTGTGTCATTTGTTTAGGGTCTATTGGAATCCCAAAGAGATGATTCATATCAGGTATTTGAATATCCAAGACTAGGAGGTAGAGAAACCTCGGGGGAGAGTAGGGGGTCTGCATCAAGAAGAAGGATGGAAAGGCGTTGTTTTACATACATCAATTCATGCATGAGAGCATACTCCCAAGAGTTGCATCATCAAAGAAAGCTAAAAAAGAATGGGATATATTACAAACATACTATCAAGGTATGGATAAAGTTAAGACTTCAAAACTACAGATTCTTAGAAGATATTTTGAAACTCTGTCAATGAAATACATTGATTCGGTAGATTCATTTTATACCCATGTTATTGGCCTGATAAATCATATTCAGTCTCATGGATAAACCATATAAGACATAAAAGTTGTTGAGAAGGTACTTAGGAGTCTTGCTTCTAAATTTGATACTTTAGTTGTGACTCTAGAAGAGATCAAAGATATGAGTCAATTTAGTCTAGCTAAACTCCAATCTTCCCTCATTAATCATGAACACATATTTAATAGGTCAAATGTGCCATTAGAGAACTCATTTTTCGTGAAGTCATCTATAAGTCATGGAAGAGGAAGGGGGAGATCTAACTCTGGATGCAAAGATAGAAGTTATGTCATAGGTGGACATAGTAAAAGTCCTGGAAACACTGGTGGAGGAGGCCAAAACCCAAATAGTAGAAAACCAAGTAGTCAAAGAACTAAGAAATCAAATATCCAGTGCCATTACTATAAAAAGTATGGAAATTATGCATATGAATGCAAAAAGAGACAATATAATCAGAACAAGAAAGGACAATATCATTCATACAAAAAAAATAACCAAACCAATCCTATGTTTATGTCACGTGATGAAGAAATGCCTATAGTATCCCAAGTTGAATACAGTGTTTCTAAAGCAAGTCCATGTGACATGGTATTTATATTCAGGTTGCAATAACCACATGATAGGAAACATAAAGTTGTTTTCCAGTTTGGATAAGTGAGTCCAAACCAAGGTTACACTTGGAAAATATATCCAAGTCACTGTATTAGGAAAAGGTAGTATAAACATTTTAATTAAGAAAGGAGAACAAAACATTATGTGTGATGTATATTATGTTTCTCGTCTAAATCATAATCTGATGAGAACAGGACAATTGTTACAAAAAGGATAGAAAATATACATGGAAGATAATCATTGTGTGATTATGGATAGATATCCAAGCAACCAAATTATTGAAAAAATCCAAATGACAAGTAAAATAATGTTCCCATTGACATTGAAGCCAACCAGGAAGACAAATACAATGCTATTTGTTGGTAAATAAAAATATGCACAGTCAAACATTGCATTTACAACAGAAAGTGTGCATAGTTCCAATGAAGAAAATAGTGTGTGCAATATCAAGGAAGGAGAAAGTAGTGTAGAGATATAGATAACTTTCAAATATGAAGTGCAGTATTATTCCTAGCTATGGCATTTCATATTTGGACATTTGAACTTTGGAGCAAAAAAGTTTCTACATACAAAGGATATGGTAAATGTGTTGGACACAGCTACCACACTTAGAGGGGGGGGGTGAATGAGTGTGGGGATATTTTTCCCAAAACTTCTCTCTTACACAGAAACTCCTTAGTTAACATTCAACATTTTCTCATTGCTCATTTTTGTCATTTATAATCAGTTATATGTGAATACATATCAGCAACATATATCATAAACATATCATCAACAAATCATCTCCACAAGGAACACAGAGAACACAATATGTATGTACAAATTTTCTTTTTATTATGGACTTCAATCTGGGGGTTTTTCACCAACAACTGAATAGAGTACAACTCTATAAGAGAACTAGCTCTATATGCAATACTCATCTTACATTCTCAGCCCCAACTGAGATGAGGCAACAATCCTCAAAAGATATCAATCTGTCAACATAAAAAAGTGCATCAACCATGCCCCAACCTGTGCCAAACAACCTGTAATCAACCTATACCATAAACAAGTGCATACAAACATGTATCAAGTATATACCAATCATGTGTCAAATACTCATAAACAATGACTCATCAATATGTACCAACATCATCAACTATACACCTCATGTATGTGCCAACTCATCAACTATTTGTCTCAACCATGACTAGTTTTGGATTAGTCAACAACCACAACTTGAAATAATCATAACTTTTTACCTGAAATGAATAAAGATATGAAATTGATACACAATTTTATTCAGTGTATTTTATCCAATTCCTCCATGTGGCACTACTTGGAACCTCTTAGAAAAGGTGTTATATAAAAAATGGCATACCTTGTTGAATTATGGCTTATTCTAGAGAGCGACATTGTAGAGTGTGGCCCGCCCAAATTATTTGTTGAATTGATATGAAACTATTACACACCATACTAAATCCTGTACCCTAACCAAAAAATTTCATCTCACTAAATTTGGATCTGTTATGAAGAAGTTATGACATTTTTACCTGAAACACCTTTTTTTGACTAGTTTCAGGACTAGCCACAAACCCTATTTTCCACGGAGTGTAACTCCCAAAATACAACGACCCACAAGATGAAGTTTTTTAACATAGATACTTGGGTATTTTTTCTCAATGGAATATAAATTTCATGATCTGAATCATTACAGAAAAAAGGTTATAGCGAAAATGGTGAGATGACCTGTAAATAACATACCTTAGAAAGCATCATCAAAAGAATTTATCCTCCCTTCAATTCCGGCCCTCTTTTCTTCACCTTGCTTTTGAAATTAGGTTTAGATATCCTTTTTTACCTTAGTCACCTATAGATATTCAATATTCTCAAGCTTTCCACACCAAAAATGCTCAAGAAGCTCTCACAATAAGCTCTCCATCAATACTCCAAAAGATATTCTCACAAGAAGCTCTCCATTGATCCACAAAAAGGATGATCTACAAGAGACCATTTCTATCTTATTTATACTTTCCTCCTCTAGGTCACTTAACCCATTTTTAGTTCACTTAACCCATTTCTAGGTCACTTAACCTATTTTCCTTATTTTAGGGTTAACCACTTTCCATAAATAGAAATTTCTCCAATATTTTATCATTTAAATATTCCTTCTTGATTT
>SNQJ01S0069628.1:38891-55105 GCA_010110895.2 Picea sitchensis | reverse complement strand
GTAGCATATGTGAGGTCCATATGCGAGGTTCCTCCAAGTATTTTTGTCCAAGATATTGACAAGAGCATGCCAAACTTCGGAGGAACATCTGCTACTATAATGTCCATGACCACACTTTTCATGGGCATTACTGAAACAAGGTCACAACCAGATCTTTGATGACCCCAAGACATTGCACACTTCTTGAATCAAAAGAATACAAATCATGATAAGATTTTATGACTTCTAATCTGAGTTATTCCATGACAATTTTGGGCATGAGATTATGAGAGGCTCCTGAATCCATTAGACAAGCATGCAGTACCTTATCATGTATGTTCAGTGACGTATATAAGGGAGGGGATGAATCATCTCTATCTTCTACCATGGGACCCAAGATGACTGTTGGATTTTCATCTTGCAAATTGATTGAGTCTGTGGGATGATTTGAGGGTTCAGGCAAGAACAACTTAGGTAGGGATCACCTAAAGTCCTCATACTTGACCATCTCTGAAAGGGGGATAGGAATCCTAATCTTCTGAATTTCATGTTCAAAGTTAAAATAGGAGGGGAGCTTCAGAATTTCTCTTACCTCTAGGAGGGGACCTTTGGCTACTGGTGGGGGGTTCTATGTTTCCCTCTCCTTGTTGCTACTTACTACATCTTCAGCAAGATTTTATTCTCTGGTAGGCAGATCGGGAACATTAGGCTTTCCTCCTTTATTTTGGAACTAAGGTTGTATCTATTTGGGTTCTCACCAGCCTTATCCCCCTTTCTCAGCCCATTTAATTGGTCGTCCATGAGAGGCTCCTCGTATGTTGATTGAGTTAAGTGAGGAGAAGAGGATGTGTCTTCAAGATAGTGAATTTTTGGATCAAGGTCTTCTTCCTCTCCACCTTCATCTATAACAAGGTTATTTTGAAGATGGGTCTGGATTTTTTGATCATCTCTATCTTTGTTCCGAGGTTCTCTTTGCATAGTCTGAGGAGCATTGTTATTCAACCTCCTCAAATTGCCTCTGTTATCAACATTTTGAGGATTTTTGTATGTCTTCTTCCATTCTAATTCCAACCTTTCCATTCTAGCTGAAATTTATTTTAGCAACCTGGTTACTTCATCCATTTGAGGGGGGGGCAGAGGAACTGGAGGTTGAGGCTTCATATCTTCCTCTTCCTCTGTATCTATCAACCTTATTCCCGAGTCAGTCAACTGCCAATATATTAGACTCTAATTCCAGAGTTGCATATGAGCCAAGGAGGTAGATCTTCTCTCTCTTAACAAGAGGAAAAAGTCAGGGTCAAAAGCACTAGAATATGTAATTTTGGTAGAGGACTTTGTAGGTTTTATCTCAGCAGGGATCTTATTGTACATTTTGTTGAATCTTTTCGAGAAGTCAGAGACAAACTCTCCCTCTTTTCTCTTTAGGGACCCGAACTCTATGATATAGTACATGAATTCCTTTTTATCCCCCATTGTATCAAGAAGATATCATCTAAAGCCTCAATCCCATCAATGGATCCAGGGGTCAGGGCCCTAAACCACTTTCTGTCTTCTCCATCAAGACTGTGGACAAATATACTCATCCACACATCTTCATTTACGATGACATAGTTATCCACATAACTATCGAAATCTGCAAGGTGATCCTCTGTAGTGATATCTCCCTCCCCCGTGAACTTAGGCAGCTTCTTAAGGTAGCCACGGGATGGGAGGGCATTAAGAGGCTGAGAAAAATGAGAGGGGTGTATCTGGAAGCTACTATAGCATCCATTCTATTTCTGGGGGGATTAGCTCCTACCATTGGAGTGTGAACGGGAGGAGAACTAGGAGGGGATGGGGTTTGGACAGGGGATATGGTAGGTGTGCTCCTGGGAACAAAGGGAAACAACTAAGGATTTGGAGAAAAGGCCTTAGGGCTCGAGGGAACAAAGGTTTACCCTTCTGCAAAACCAATAGCTTTAACAGGAAGAGGAGTATTGAAACTGGGAGAGGGGAAATCAACAGGAACACTCCCAAATTTTAAAAGTCTAGAAGCTCTAGCAGATGGTGTAATAGGAAAGTGAGAAACAAATACTAGAGTTTCTATAGGAGGATGGTGAAAATCATCATAAATACTTGGTTCAGCAGTTGAAGTACCCTCTTGAAGGATCTTTCGTCTCCTGATGACTTTCTCTGGGTCAACTTTAGGTGTTTCTAAAGGCAGCTTTGGAGTGGACCTCATTCGTCTGCCCCTAGATGACACAACTGAAACAGTGGATTCAACTCAATGGATTCACCACAGTGGAGTCACTAGGTGCACAATTGCAATATTTAAGTACTAATTTCTTATGCACCTTTAGAACCAATAATCTTTGTCGTTCAATCTGAGGGAAAGTCTTCAATTCGTCCCTGGAAACAGTGCCAGAAATGTTAGCACTAGAAGTCACCTCTGGATTGCAACAGAGGTTATCCCAATACCCATCAGTTTGTATGTCACAATGGTTAAATTTAAAGGGTGGTCAAATGGACACAGACTCAAAATCATATCTCTTTAACTCAAAAAACTGGGTTGGTATGCACAATCAGGTGAGGTCTTGATCTAACTCCAGTCAGTAAGTTTCAATATAGTGGTGAGTAGGGGGAAGAACTTGAGGAGGATGAAGTGGTTTTCTATGGATGTCCGGTCTTTCAGTATCCTAAGGATGAAAAACTCAGAAAACAAGATCCTCTTGGTTCAGATTTTCAAAGAACTAAATGAAATTATTATGAACTGAAATCAAGCATACATCATAATTTGATAACAATAGGCCAACTGGATCATCCATGCTTGGGTCATTCAGTGTTGGAAGGAAAATGAAACACAGAAAACTGATTAAAACTGGTGTTGATGTCACTGTGATAAAACCTACATCACAAAAACATAACTACCCTTGACTAGATCATCCATGCCTGAGTGTTCTAACACAACTGTTACAGAGAGATGAAAGGAAACTAACTTACATTAAGCAAGAAGTCTCAAATACATATACATAGCCAGAGAACCAGAGGCTTTACTAAAAATTTACAATCAGGAGCACTGCTCAACCATCCACACTTCACAAAAAAACCGGAAGACTCCTATCTACTCAAAGAAAAACTTCATAAGCGTGCTCGAGGCTATGCATTGAAGGCATTACATCTGCATGATTCCTAGTAGACTGTGCATGCAATCTCCTGTCAGAAGTGATCTCTTATTAGACGCAATCGTGTTTCAGGAAGGTTCTGTAGCTGATTTGACTTGATGACAATCCTTTCTCGAGCTTTCCATTTATGGTGGAAACGATGTTCAACCACCACCAACCAACCTCAATAACTGCTTCATCAGGATCAGGGAAGACCCAAGTCAAATCTGCACTTGTAGGATGAGGCGGCATCAGTATTCTGTCATCTGGGGTCTGAGTCGAATGCTTATGGGGGGGTATGACAACAGACGTGGTTGTTGACGAAGTGATTGGCACGCTCAACATGGAACAGCAGACGGGATATGGCTAGGTGGACAACCATGGATGGGAAGAGAAGATTGAGGATAGAGTGGGGGCCACACAAGCGGAAGCTGAGGTGTAATGGGATGGAGGTGACATGGAGTGAGGTGGTACAGGTGGTGGGAGATGAGAAGGGGATAGGTGTCGGCGGGACGGTGAGTGAAGGACAGGTGTGATGGAGAAAAAGTGATAGGGAAGAAACCACTTGTCGACTGGAGATAGGGAGTTATATGCACATGCACATATCAGGGTTGTGAGAAGTGGTTTGACTCTTCACCGCTTTTGGGGCCGATGTGTGTCTCTAGCTTACATGTAGCGTCTCCGGAAAACCATGGTTTCAAACCCGCCCGCTCCACAAATTTTAATGTCTACGCATGTTGAGGCCCCAATATGATCGACGACCGTCGATCTAAGGCATGCAGATCTCGGCCGCCCAGTTTTGCGCACGTCTTATCACTTGTGCCAAAAGGTCACATCAGTCACCCGACTTAGGATAGAAGCCAAATTATGGGTCTTTTTTCCATTTTCTTCCATTCCTTCGCCAAGGGGCCAATTTCTTAGGAAAACACCCCCCTTTACAAATAAATGTGATAACACTTCAGATATATTTTATTTTTACACAAGATTAAAAACTAAAAAAAATTGTTCTTGGACTTGGTTTTCATTTGTATGCAAGATTGAACTAGAGGAAACTATGCTTGAGGCAGGTGGTTTCATTTTTACACAAGATTGAACCAGAGAAAACTATGCTTGTGACTTCCCAATGCGTTATCCAGGGATGGTTGGTACTTTGTCCCCAGCTTAAGAAGCTAGTGAATTAACTTCAGCATGAGCTCCAGAGGCTATAAGAAAATTCCCCCCAAGCTTCATTTCATCCAACTGCAAAGGAGAATGAAATGAATCTTCAAAAACTAGACGAAGGACTTGACTCAAATAGAGAGGGGGAAAATCTATTTCATTTTTTAACGAGCTTGACACAGGAATAGGAACTATGCTCGAGAATCCAGGTTCAATCCCCATACCTTTGTTTCATTTTTTAACGAGCTTGACACAGGAGAAGAACTATTCTCACAACCTTTGTTTCTTTTTTTAATGAGGTTTCCATAGATACACAAAAACTATCCTCATGACCTCTGTTTCATATTTTAACGAGGTTGTGACAGATATGAAAAACTATCCTCACAACTGGTTTCATTTTTTAACAAGCTTCAAATCAGAAAACCATGTTCAAACTCCTCTTCTTGATCATGGATTCCAAGAGGACAATGCTCTGGAAGGACACCATGTCAAGGGAAAAAACTTTAGTATGGCTTCCAAGAGATCTTCACTTGATGGAAGAAACACACTCTGTAAGGAACACATGTCGAGAGTCCCAATAGGGGTAAGGAAGTTAGTCTCTAAAATCCCTATCGAAGAGATCACCATGTCAACTACCAGATCTAAGTCATAAGATAATGAGCGTAAAGTGAGAGGCTCATTTTCATCGGCAACTGAAGGCATGGGAGACAACGCCACATAATTGACCTATGGTGGGGGCAATACCATCTACATATAAGAACCATTTAGGGAAGTCATTGATTTAATGTTCAATTCAGGGCCAACAAACGAAAGTTGATCAATAGTCACAATTCTTCCATCGTGAGGGAAATAATACACACAAAAAAGAGTGGACATGATAGCTTTCATGGCATAGACATAATATCTCCCAAGGAGTAAATCGAAATCCAAGGGGTCTTGGACTACGATAACATCAATAAAGATAGTTTTCCCTCCCAAATTTTTAGGAAACTAAGGAAGGACTCCTAAAGGGTGATTGTTTTTTCTATTAAAATATAACAGATTCTGTGTAACCGGCATAGGTTGAGGATAACCCAAATTTTTCCAAGCAATAGAGGAAAAAATACTAACGGACTCACCTTCATCTATCAGTGTTTGAGGAACATCCCGACCACAAACCCGTACTGTAATATTGAAAGGAATGTGAGAGGGAAAACAAGGTTTAGTTAGTGCACCCCAATCAAAAAGGATGGCCTCATTACTTGGAGGGGGTTCCACGTGAGAAGGAAGAATCCCCCCTAGCAAGATATATTTTGTATCAACAAGAAAAATGCGGGAAGTATTGGGTTTACTCTCTAGCGGGAGAGTAGGATCGACCGATGATGTGATTAGATCAACCACTTGGGTTTCATTCTCCAAGGGGAGAATGGGATCGACGAATGGAAACAGATTGACCGCTTGGGTTTCACTCTCTAACAGGAGAGTGGGATAGACTGAGGATGGGATCAGATCAATCAATTTGTCAAATGGTTCAACTAAGGACATGACTAGATTGACTACTTGATCAACTGGACTGACCGATGAAGGGACCAGATTGATCATTTCATCAACTACATGTGGGTTGAGATTAAGGTTGCGGTAAGAAGTCGAAAGTTGAGGATGGGAAAGAATCATGTCTTCTAGTAATTTTGAGGCTTTGTTGATACAAGGGAAAAGGTAAGTTTGATGACTCCCTTTGCATAACATACATGGGAACTTGACTCTACCTTTCTTCTTCCCAACAATATCTTGACTAGTTGATGAGAGGTTATTAGCATGTTGTTATTGGAACAAGGGTAGACCCAGGGTTTATCTCTAATGGTGCACCAACAACCCCTAACTATTGGCCCTTTCGGAAACACCTACGAAGAAGATGCAGTCTCACCTGAAGTAGCTATAGGGGGTTGTAGGACACAGATGTCTACAACCATAGGAAACTTAAAGTGGATCCAATACACCAACAACACAACATCTAGATGTCAAATACCATCTTATACCTACTTCACACATTTATATGTCATATCTAACACAATAATGTAACAACCATATATCAAACGGATAAAGAACATAACATCAATCACACACAACAACAAGATGTACGTGGTTCAACATCTCCCTAGGGATACGTCCACATAACTGTTCTTTATAATATATTAAGTGAAAGTGTATAGTCATATCTACACTCTTAGCTAGCAGATCTTCTCTCTTTCTCCCTTCCCTGTGCACCCAGCTGCAGGGTTGATCTTCACACCTAGCTGAAGATCTTAAAATATAGAATGCTCTATCAGCACAATACTTCCCTCTCAGTAATAACAACAATCACTCATCATCACATCATAGAACCCATATCAGGTCCTCTTGACCTTTATTTATACATTACAATAGATCATCGACCGCCTTAGGCCGAAACCTAAGTTCCAAAAACCTAGGTCAAATTGACCCACGTTTTCAGGGATTTGATAGCCTATATTTTCTTCTTTCTCTTGTGGTTATCTTGAAGCATCTACCGGTCACTTTTTCCACTTACTAATTTTTCCATGATATGTCTTCCTTGTTGATATTTCGTCCTCCATCTCCTCATCCAACGCATGATATGTCTTCCTTTGCTGATATTTCCTCTTCCTCGATCTCCCCATTCAATGACTTGCTTTATTTTACTTCGATCCATCTTTTCTTCTCTTCTTCTCAATTCGACCAAGTATCAGTCAATCGGCTCCACACGTACTGCATTCAGTCTTTTCTACCTTAATATTCTCTTTCTTCCATAACCAAGTACCAACAAGCCCCCAACACTCATACATGTGACTCATTCCGGTGACACTCCCAACCATCCTTTTTTTTCTTTTGACTTCAGTCGCTACGGAGAAGCCTTGCTTTTCGCTTCCTCCCCCACTATGTGTAGATCAGATTTTCTCGGTGGGTGGTGGTACCCAGCCTAACCGCTACTGCATCAAATTGTGTAGACTGTATTTTCTGTGTGTGGTACCCAGTTTCAACTGCGCCTGGTACCTGGACCCTTTCTCCTTCTATTTTTACCGAGAGCTGCGAGGCAGTTGGTTGTCATAGTACAATTTCAGGCAGCTTCCATTCACCAATCCTTCCTTCCATTCTCCATTCAAAGTCTTGACCTACGCATCTCCTCCTTCTGTAACATAGAACACCTCATATGGTCCCAACCAATGGGTTCTGAACTTCCCTGGATGCTTCATGAATTTTTTGTCATATACTAGTACTAGATCTCCTTCCTTAAATGCTTTCTTATTGATATGCTTGTCATGGTAGGCCTTTTCTTTTTCCTTCTGCACCTGTTGATGGAATCCTGCAATGAATCAGTCTTCCTCTAGTTTGACCAACTGCATGAGCCTCTCTTGAATAGTGCTAGTGTCATCCATATTTGTAAAGGCTATGATTCGTAAGCTAGGGACCAAATATTCCATCGGGACAACTGCTTCTAGACCATAAACCAACTTAAAGGGGATTTGCATTGTTAGCTTCTTGCAAGTGGTTCTATAGGCCCATAGTACTATTGGTACTCTTAAATCCCATTCATCCCTATTCACCCTGCAAATCTTCATCAACATTTTTTCCAAGATCTTATTGAACGCTTCAACTATCCCATTCGCTTGTGGATGGTAGGGTGTGCTCTTCTGGTGATGAACTGCAAATTCCTCAATCAAGGATTCATTTTTTTTATTAATAAAATGTGTGCCTTGATCGCTCATTAGGATATTTGGGCATCCAAACCTGGTTATGATGTCATCAAATATGAAGTGTGCAGTTGTAGTTGCACTACAATCTTTAACTACTCTTTCTTTAGCCCATCTAGTCAAGTACTCTGTCACAGTGATTATGTACCTTGATCTTGTGTGCTTTCCTGGTGGGTTTATAGGTCCCATGAAATCAATGGCCCATTTCTCAAATGCTTTTAAGGTTAGTTGGGGTGCTAATGGCATGTCATCTCTTCTGGATGGTTTCCCAACTCTTTGGTATACATCGCAGGCTCTGTAGTAGTCTTTAGCATCTCTGTGTAAAGTAGGCCACCAGAGGCCAGCTCTAAGAACCTTATGCATTGTTGTTTTTCCTATGTAGTGTCCTCCTGCGATGCCTTCATGAGATTCTTCTAAAATCAATGGTCTTTCTTCTTCCATAACACATCTCCTCAAGATCTCATCAGGTCCCATCTTATATAGTTGTCCAACTATAAGTGAAAATTCTGTGGCGTGCACTACCAGTTGTTTCTTCTGGTTGATTGTATATTCACTAGGTGCCATTCTTGTTGACAAGAACTGGACTATGTCGATGAAGTGATCATCAATATTTTTGATGGCCAACAACTGTGCATCCGACAGTGTATCCTCCAAACTAGTAGGTTCCTCACCATGTTCCAACCTCGACAAGTGGTCAGGGCCTTTTTTCATTTTTCTTGTCTTAACCACGATATCGAAATAATATTTCAAAAATAGAAGAATCCATCTACATATTATTCCCCCAACACTGGTTTTTTGACTAGGTATTTCAGCACGGAGTAATCAGTAAACATTTTAAAGTTTCTTCCCAACAAGTAGTGGCGAAACTTATGCAGCACATACGCCATGGCTAACCCTTCTCTCTCAGTGGTGGTGTAATTAATATCAGTTTTTGATAGCTTCCTTCTAGCAAAGGCTAACAGGTGGTCAATTTCTCTAGTTCTCCATTGTGTTAGAAATGATCCTAATGCGATAGAATATGCATCAACATGCACATGAAATTCCTTGCTCCAATCTAGGAAAACCAGAAGAGGCGCAGTAACCATTTTATGTTTCAGTGTGTTGAATATTTGTTGGCATTCTTCTGTCCAATAAAACTGACAGTCTTTCTTCAAAATATTCTCCATGGGTGCTATGATCTGTGCATAGCCTTTAATGAACTTCATGTAGTATCCAGTATGTCCCAGCATAGTGCACAACTATTTGACTAAAGTAGGAGTGGGAAAATCAACTATAATGGCAATCTTAGATGGATCTACCAGCAATCCCTGCTTACACACAATATGGCCTAGCAACACTCCAAAGGGTGAAAAGAAGATGCACTTCTTCAGGTTCATGGAAATATATCATTGCCTACACTTATCCAACATTAGTCTTAAGAATTCAATATGATTTTGCAACAAACTAAAAACAATCCAAGCATCAAAATATGCTTCCAAAAATTTATGTGAAAACTCCTTGAATGCTTCGACCACCACCCTAGAAAATATGGTTGGTGAATTCTTCAATCCAAATGGCATCACTGTATACTAGTAGGATCCCCATTCTATGGAAAATGTGGTCTTGTGACGATCTTCCTTGGCAATCCTAATCTGATGGTATCCTGAAAATCCATCGGTGAAGGAGTAGACCTCCTGTCCTCCCACGTTATCTAACACTTCTTCAGTAAATGGTGTAGGGAATGGATCATGCAAACAGGAATCATTTAGCTTCCTGAGATCTACATGGATCTTGTTTCTCTGATATTCTTATCCTGCACCACCATAGGGCTAATACACTATGACTCTTCAACAGGTTCTCTGATTCCTGCTTCCAATATTCTATCTAATTCAATCTTCACTTTATCCTTATATTTAGGATTCAATCAGTAGGGTATTTGCTTAACTGGCCTTGCATCTAGCTTCAAGGGGATCTTCATCTCTCCCATGGGCCCTTTAATTCCCTTCATATCAGTGAACTTGGTTGGAAACAAGTCCTGATATTCATGCAGTAACTCTGTGATTTTTTCAATAGTGGAAGCATCCCAATAATCTCCAACATTTGCAAGCTTCAGTGTTTTCTTTGTTCCAATATTGACTTTCTTGATTTTAATTGGTTGTCCAATGAAAGGTAGATCAACTCCTGGTCCTTTTATGTCTCTCTGTCCTTCTATTTCAGCGATGTTCACCTTCCTAGGATCATAGTCTTCATCAGGATTGATATTGTAACAACCCTACAATTTCTGAAGAGGCGCAGTCCATTCATCCTCTTCTTGCTCCAAAAGAAGGCTAGGTGCCTCCTCAAATACATTATGTCTTACAATCTGTAACACTTGATCGACTGTAGGATATTGGATTTCAAATGAAAAGGTAGTTACAAAGTTTTGAGTCATACCTTCCCAATCTATAGTGATGAGGCGCAGTTCTGCTTGAAGATACCAAATGATAGGGGTTGTGTCCAGTGTGTTAATTAATTTGTGCACCCGCTCTTGAGGAATGTTGCTCCGGGTTTCCTCACAACTTCGCACATGGTCCTTCAGACATCTTTGACATGTGTACCTAACTTTGCAGCCTTCTACTTGTTCTGAAAACCACGTTGTGATCAAAGTGAGACATTGTAACTAGTCTGTAATGTTTTTTTTGTGTGTACCCCGCCATCTTGTTGGAGTTGCTTTCAATGCCTCATCGAGTGCCAAAAATCTTTGTTGTATTGGTACAATTTCTTCAAATTCCAACAAGAAAGCTTCTAAATGATTTAGACCATCAAAGGCGGGAAAGTTACTTATTGTTGTGTCGATCCAACGAACTTCTCTGGTTAATCTAGCACATCTCCTTGTAGATACTTCATACATTTGGTTCTTTTAGTTCTCTAGTGCTTCTTTTGAATCTAATGAACATGTGTTGTCACTTCGCCAGCTTAGGTTTCCATATGTTGTAGGATTAATGTAATCATGTTGTCTGGTTTTCAATTTGTTTATGTTTTCTATCTCATATGAGTGGTCTTCCTCTCTGATGGGCTCTATGTATTTGGGACCTTCAACAGGATCCAGAGGTACGATGACCCTAAGGCCATCTCCTTCAAACGTCATTCTTATATTCTTCAAGTCAACAATAGTAGAATTATTGAAAGCCTAATAAATTCCTAACAATGCGGGGTAAGGACAACTCTCATCGACTATCTCAATCACCTCGAAGTCCACAAATGTTCTGACCCCATCGATGTCCACAGGGACAAGTTCCAGTCTTCCGAATGGGCTCACAACCTGTTGATTGGCCATCCTAAGCATGATGGGGGAATATATCAACTTAGGTTTTCCCATCAGTGCCCAGTTCTACTTTGTTATGGCATTGACCTCTGACCCTACGTCAAGGGCCACATAGTCTATATCATACTTTCCAATTTGAGCATTCAGGTGTAGTTCCTTATTTGTCCTTCTCTTTTTGGATAGTTGATGTACTACTTTATTCAGTAGAGGATATATCTTTCCTAGCTCATATTGTTTGATCAAGTTTTGTATCTCTTGTACAACACTCTCATCCTTTATCAAATTAAGGCAAGTGCATAAAAATTCCATGAGCTTACTTACCTCTTTTCCTTCGCTGGGTGAAGTAGACTGATCAAATGCTAGAGGCATTCCATATTCTCTTACTTATGTTCAAGCCTTTGATGAAGAAGCCTGATCTCTCCTGAATTCTTTTATTTCTTTCTCAAATGATTATTTCTCTTTCTTTGGATCAAACTCTTGTGTCTTCTCTGCATCTTTTCTGACTCTTAATTGTTTTGTAGTCTTCCCTGGAGTCATTTTGTTTTCTCGTATAGCAGCACCTCCCCTAGTGATAAAAACGACTCTGTGATCCAATCCATGATATTCTGATGTGATTAGATGTACTTGTTGGTTTCCTCCTCGTCTTTCCTGAAGTTTGGCTAACATCGCAGGACAATCTTATATGACATGTTCAAATGAGTTGAAGTAGCTGCAAGTGGTACAAGGGTTCTAGCAGTTCCTTGCCAAATGTCCTAGATGTGCACAGTTATAACAAATGATCTAGCCTCGACCTGAACCCATACCTCCTGCCCATCCTCTTCCTCTGAATCCACCACGAGGGTTGAATATTCCTATTCCTGGGGAATTATACTATGTAGTGTTCCCTTCTTGTGGTACTTCACCTTGAATTTTGTATATGTCCCTTGACCTTTCATGCATGAGGTCATAGGCCCTACAATCCCTATCATCATGCCCTACCGAATTACAGAATGTGCAATACATATTTGTGGGTGTATGAACATTTTTTTTCATGTAATAGAATTCCCCAGGGTGATGCCTATTTCTACATACCTCGCACCAAGGTAGGGTAACTTGCTTCAAAGGTCTCGGAGCTCCCGATTCCAAGTACTTGTGGAACAAGGGACAATGCTCTTTGTCATGGCTTTTCATTTTGCATCTAATGCACCAGATATCTTCTCTCTTATATTTTCCCTTGTCTTTCTTCATATCTTCGACCTGCAATGATAAGATAGTTATTTGACTTAACATTTGACTCATACTTGAGCTGCATTCTCCCATAGGGGATGATTCTAGCTTCATGGAAATCTCCAGTGCCTCAGCCTGCGAAGCAATCTTCTATTACATCAGAGGGACTCTGATGTGTGGTAAGAAGGAAGCAATGAACCATTCCTTGTTCTACTCGTCATGGATCTGAAAAGTCAATTGACCCGTTAAGGTTTTAAACCTATGATCAAACTCCCAAATAGGTTCAGCTACTCTTTGTTTGATTTATTTCAACTCTGTAATGCATTGTGACTTCAATTTGGGTTTCTTGAATTCTATAACCAATGCATTCTTGATCTCATTCAGTAGTTTAGGATGTGCAGTTCCTTGGACAAGCTTCATGTACCAGCTCAATGCACGGTCTCTCGGGGTAGTACTAAACTGAGCTCGTTTAACAGCTTCGTCGGTGACATTCTTAATACTCCATACAGCTTCACATAGAAACTAGTGTTGATCAGGATCTTCATATACATCTCCCCTAAAGGTGGATAACCTAATCTCATCTTCCATAGATCTTCCTAGGTTTCCTGACTGAGTGTGCATTGAACCACTTGTACCAGTGCTCTGAGTGCTCTGATAACTTAGGTTACTCTGGTTTCTTAGTGTTGTTGAAACAATAGGAGGAGTAATAATACTTATTTCAATAGTCGGCGCAGTTCCTAAATTTTTTGGCACTTGTCGGTGAGGTTCTTCAATATTTGCTTCTATTGGCCCAACGGACCCTGAATGCTCCTTGTTCAGTAGCTCTTCCTCTTCTCCACTATAAAACCCTTCTTCCTATATAATAGGTTCATGATCTTTCTCAAACAAGTTCGCCAAAGGAACTTCCCTGAAGGTCCTTCCACTGTGCTTATGTCCAACCTCTGTGTCATTGTTGTTGTCTGAATTTTTGAAAATCATCTTTTCAATTTGACCCACTACTGTATATTCAATATGTTCTTCTCATGCAATAGCATCTTGATATTCAACTTCAGAAATTGTAAAAATTTTCCTCTAGGTCCCTTAAAGAAATATCTTTATGCTTGGCTATATGAATCTACTCTATCAATAGAAAACTCGGTGATATAACCTCCGATGGTACTATCAAACCAGTGATCTACTGCTCTTGACACAACATTATCAACTCTCTTGACCTTCTTGATCAGCACCGACGCCCAAACCACAAGTGGCCTAGATCTGATCTCAAACTGGGAATTTTCTAACCTGACTAACCACTCGTGTATCTCCCTATGAATCCCTCCAAAGAAAATATCATGTATATCAATAAAGATATACCTTCCCAACTAGTCATCGACATTAATCTTAGGGTTCTTGTTCTAGGCTTATGCAAATTCCTTTTCTTGTTCTTCTATCCACTTCTGAATCTTTGTCTTTGATGGAAACCACCTTGGCATTCCCTCAACAAGATCATGGTCCCGACAATGGAACCATTTGTTGGCACAAGAGAAGAACCAGGGTTCAACTCTAATGACGCACCAACAAGCCCTAACTACTGGCCCTTTCGGAAACACCTGCGAAGTAGATGCAGTCTCACCTGAGGTAGCTATAGGGGGTTGCAAGACACAGATGTCTACAACCAGAGGAAACATAAAGTGGATCCAATACAACAAAAACAAAGCATCTAAATGTCAGTTACCATCTTAGACCTACTTTGTACATTTATCTGTCATATCTAACACAATAATGTAACAACCATATATTAAAGGGATAAAGAACACAACATCAATCACACACAACAACAAGATGTATGTGGTTCACCCTCTCCCTAGGGTTACGTCCACAGGAATGTGCTTTATAATATATTAAGTGAAAGCATACAGTCCTATCTGTGCTCTTAGCTAGTATATATTCTCTCTTTCCCTCTTCTCTCTTTCTCCCTTCCCTGGGCACCCAGCTGTAGGGTTGATCTTTGCACCCAGCTGAAGATATTACGATACAAAATTCTTTATCAACACAATACTTCCCTCTCAGTATAACAACAATCACTCATCATCACATCATCGAACCCATATAAGGTCCTCTTGACCTTTATTTATACATTACAATAGCTCACCGGTCGCCTTAGGCTGAAACCTAAGTACCAAAGCCCTAGATACAAAAAACCTAGGTGTCTAAAACCCTAGGTCAACTTGACCCACATTTTCAAGGCTTCACTAGCCTGTCTTTCCTTCTTTCTCTCGTGGTGCTCTCAAAGCATCTACCAGTGGCTTTTTCCACTTTCTAAGTTGTCCACAATACGTCTTCCTTGCATATCTATCATCCTCGATGTCCTCGTCCAATGGCCTGCTTTCTCTTACTTTGATCCTTCTTTTTTTCTCTTCTTCTCACTTCGAACCAGTATCAGTCATTGGTCTTCCACATAGTTCACATTTCGTCTTTTCTTCCTTAATCTTCACTTTCTTCCAAAACCAAGGGCCAACAGTTGTTCAGAGGTTGACGACATGGGCTGGCGAGGAAGTGTATACCATGATTTTATAACCTTGGATAGACTAGTTAAATCCTTAAGAATATGGCTACCCTTACAAAGCCTGCAAGGGTACTTGGGCTTATGGGTTGTCTGGGTGACCTTGGCACCATCAACACTCCCAACATGAATATTAGTAATAGGTTGTTTTCCAACATGTCTGGAAGTGGTTGGAAGTTTGGACCCTTGCTTATTTTTCTTCTTCTTCTTTTCCATCGGGTTACTAGCTTCAGAGATTTCACTTGGTGAAGAAGATGAAATAGAAAAAACCTTGCAAGTCAACAAGGCGAAGAAGATATTACTGGTGAAGAAGGTGAAGGATCAACATGAGGTTGATGTTCTTGGGGGGAAGTGCTTACAACCAAATCACTTGCTACATTCAATATTACCTGACTCGAAAACAACCATACTAGTAATCCAATTGTGAGACCTGGAAGGCTCAAAGTAGCGATGTAAGGAGGACCAATGTTTCAGTAAGAAGGAAAAACAAAAGGTTCCCCTAGAGCAGGGGTTGCTTCATTGGTCATTTCAGGAACTGGCATCATAAATATAGATTCAACTTAAGACCTGTAAGGAAAAACAAATAGCACATGCTAAAAATCTAGTAAGCAAGCAAGCAAACACTACTACATTTGGCGGAAATTACGACGAAATATTACGACGGTTTAAAATTTCGTCGTATTTTTTTTTCTTTTTTTGGACTAAATTTACTTCTTTTTTTTCGGGGTCCAACTGTTGGTCTCTCTAGCGACCAACATTCCATGTTGGTCGTTATAATGACTAAAGTTAGTCAGTGGAGTGACCAACCACGATTTAGTCGCTATAGCGACTAACTTTAGTCGTTATAACGACCAACTATGGCACGTGTTAGAATCAAACGGTCATTTATGGAAAATCAATCCTATATATATCTCAGTTACGACAAATTTTATATAGTTGCGACAATCATTTTCTAGAGTTGCGAAAATCATTCGGGTGTTCTGATGCAATGGTGTTCTGGTTTCTCATGAAATCTTGATTTCAATTCTCTTTCAAGAAGAGAAACATTGAATTGATCAGACTCTACATAGCTGAGATTTTGAATGTCAATACTTAAAAAATTTCTATGTGATTTAGTAATTTGGTGCTATTGAACTATTTTATGGTTTATTTTCACTCCTTAAATTAGATTTTATGGTTAT
>SNQJ01S0069628.1:9822-34285 GCA_010110895.2 Picea sitchensis | reverse complement strand
GCGATGAATGTTTTTTCTTACATTTAATGTTACTATCATTTCTAATTATAGTTGTAAAATCTAGATAGATTGGGTATGGGGAAATGAGAGTGATGTGAGAGGGGGGGAGGGGCCAAAAGAGCTTCCACCTTCACATGGTTGGTATTGTTCAGTAGAGAATAATTTATTCTCGAAACGAAGAGAAGCTCATTCAAGTATCCGTCTTTAGTCATTAATTTGTAGAGGTTGTTACATATTTAATTACTATTCTGAAATATAATTAAGTCTTGTGATGAATCGTACGATGGAGAGGAGCAACATTGGAGGCACCCCATCACTCAAAGGTATGGATCTTGTTAAGGATTGGTTTAAGGTGATTTTTGGTTGATTTATGACTATCATGATATTTCGTAATGAATGTGGAGATCAATGATTTATTTTCGGAAATTTGAATTTAAGAAGACAAAGTTATGTTGACTCCACGAGTGTTAAGGATGCATGGCGGTGGGCACAATCCCCAAGGTATGTCTCTCTAGAAAACACTGCTGCTGGCCTAAATCAATGTAGTACACACTTGGATCATGTTCCTTCTAACTAGATTTAGATACTAAGTTCCATATAAGTATACCTTACAATTGTTGTTATCGCCATGTTTGTGTGGGTTTGTTCTTTTGGTCACTTGTTTATTAAATATTTCCTTGAGCTAATGATATAGTTGAACCTGTGATAAGCACACAATTGTAATTATGTTCCCTATAGTTAAGTGAAACTTATAATCATTTATCATAAATAAGGAAATGATCTTTTTCTTAAATTTAGATTTGAGTCCTAGTTGATGCCATAATTTAGATTTATGTGTTGTGTGGTGATTAATTGTAGCAATGGGAATAAATTATTATCATTCAATTGAGTTCAGTAATGAGGTGTGTGTTGGGAAGAACTTCCTTAGGAATATCTACCATTTGACTGTCCTAAGCTATTTTTTCAGCCCCAACCTACCTAACATTGACCTATTTTCATACTAGCTCACCCTAGGATATCTCCCCTTTCATGAGCTAGCAAATCTAGGTATTCATTGGCTTATTGAGTCCATTTACTTGAAAATGGATTCATTCATTGGTGTTAATACACTCACTCACTTAAAATATTATATGGATGCACTTTAATCAAACTTCTAAATCCCTTCATTGGTGTAAATCCTTTGATTGGTGTTATGGTAGCACTCAACGACCTTCATATACATTTGTCAGGTGGACACCATTGGCACAGTGTTGATAAAAATACCCAACAATACAGAGATGTAAAATATAAAGGAAATGGCCATATTTATGATTACAACTTGTCAAATTTTCCACATTCCTTCCATACAATGATATCCTACCTAGGAGTAGAAACAATACCCCAAAGCACCCTTCAGTTAACATTAAAAGTTTGGCAATGACTTGTGAATAAAGTTTAGTTAATTATTATATGCTTGTCTATGAGTTGCAATGGATTCCCATGGATACATTGTGTTACATGTTGCTGGTGTGGTATGTTTTCATATTCACCCTGATATAATTTTCAAAAATTACAAGTATGCTTACTAAATTCTACTCTTATTATCTTGAAAGAAAAGCTTCAATAAACCAACATTTTATTCATGTTTTTGGTGCTTAGAAATCTTTTTAAATTACTCTCAAACTCAAATACTTGTTTGTGAGGACTGAAATCAAATATCATGGAAATGTATTATATCTTAACTAATTTTGGAAGTTGGGCAGTCCAAAGAGTTAGAAATTTTGCATCTTATTCATGTTTTTGGTGCTTTGAAATCTTTTAAAATTTCATATCAGTTTTAATCATGGGGAAGAAACAATAGCATTAATATGTAAGTTTTGTGCTCCATGACGGATCCAATACTGTTATGGGCATTGTTCACAACTACATTTTTTCTTCTTTTTGTTATTTAAAGTATTTGTAAGCTTCTATTTGAATTGGTTACAATTTTTTAATATGTTTACCTTTCAGAATGTCCTATGGTGCTTATCTCTTCTTCTTTTGGAAAGACCCATGCTCAAAATGCTAGAATTTTTCTAAAACCTTAGGCCTCAATTGTAGATAGATGAATTTGTTTTGGCAAAAGCTAAGAAAAATTCATGTATTCATAAGTGGAGGGTAGTATCAAGAATATCTAGATCGAGTGAGTGAAGGAGTATAAGATTGGGGTTGTTTTGGGACCATTAGGACCTTTGCAGATGGATTCATGGTGGAAATTCCTAATGCATATGCACTATGTGATAACTCTCACTAATACATGCATGATGGAAAATATTAGTTGTGTGAGTTGTACTAGAAAAACAAAACTGTGTATGTGCATTATTGGCATGTGTGAAAAGAGAAGGATTAGGGTGCTCATCGTTACGATATGCTAGCGAATCTATACATTTTCTATGTATATGTCAATTAAAAAGGGACCAAATCTATGCAAACAAATATTTTGAAATCATGGAGGAGTTATTGGATATATTGGTGTGCACACAAATAAGAGTGGTAATTCTATATTAGATCCATTGTGTTGACTATTCTAAATTTTCTTGCAAGGAGTGTAGATTTGCTAGGATTGACCATGATCTATTTCTCAATAAGTTGTAGATCAACTGTAGAACAGTGGAACCTATAAATGTTATTACTTTGAAAGAATAATATTTAGATTCTACTCATGCCTTGGTATACTCTATAGGACTTGATCAAAATTAGTTCCATTCCAGTGGCTCTACAATAAAGATTAAAAAATTTATTCAAAGATTATGCCTCCCTAAGTGAACCAACACTAAAGAGGTGGATATTGTCGACATAAAGGATATGGATTAAGGACAAGCAATCTGTTAATTAAAACAACAAAGGATGAGAAGGGTAGGCACCCTTAAATCTAGTTCTTGAATGGACAAGTTAAATCCTGTGTAATTCAATATAAGCCTTAAATACAACCAACTTACTCTTCCATAAGAATTTTGGCTGACCAATCTTAATTACAATTGTCTTTTTTATGTCAATACAATACAAGACTTCTTTTTCTACCTCGACAGAACTACTCTCATATCTGCAAGTTCACATAACTTTGAGGTTATTTCTTCCATTTGGCTTGGGCATTTTCCAAATTATATTTCTGTATTGTTTCCCTTCGGAATGATTTTGAAAGAATGTGTGTTCATCACCTCTAGATAGTCATACTTCTCTGCTTTTCTCTTCTGTATCGTTTCCCAAGTACATAATGAAAGTATGCTTATGTAGCTTGCTAGTCTGGGCTTATTCCTCTGTGAATGGCATATTTTTATTTTTATTTTAAAACCCAACATTAGTCTCTCTAGCGACTAACATGTCCATTGCTTGTATTTCCATTTGGTTGCAAATTATGTAACTTGGTCTCTCTAGCGACTACCTGTTCGTCCTTCATTTGACCTTTTTAGCTTCAGGTTTGGTTGCTCTAGAAACTAATCTTCGTCGTTCTACCGACTCAGCGTGGTTTACTGACTAAGTTTGCCAGGGTTGTCTTGGTCTCTCTTGCGACTAATATTAGTCGTTAGACCAAATAACATTCGTCGCTAGCTGGCTAATTATGGTCGCTAGAGTGAACAAGGTTATGTTTTCCTTAGAGATGCTAGCAAGGCTTGCGGCTAATGTTGGTCGCTAGATCGACTAATCTTGGTTGTTTGACCGACGAATGATAACTTTTACCTCTTGTGAATAGGCTTATTTTCCCTATTTCTAGACCAGATAAGATCCATGTGTGGTCGCTAGACCAACGAATTGATTCTGATGAAAAAAAAAAATCATCTTGGTCGCAACAATGACCCTATTCCGATGAAACTTCGTCTCTACTTCGTCACAAAAACATTCAAATTTAATAGTGAAACAAAACCTTCTCACAATGAACACACTAGTTGGTGATGAAATCCAATGTCAAGCGAACAATGTTAGAATGGGTTGAGATAGAGCGGGTGGAAAAGTTACGTTGACTACCTGCTTAATAGACTTATTCCTTTGTGCAAGCTTCCACACATTAAACGTGGATTTACCCTCCAAGGATCTCGAGTGAGTTTGGCCAACATTGATTCCAGGTATAGCGAAGACTTCTCCTTCACTATCACCTCATGTATTACCCTAAAGAGAAAGGCCACTAAGGTTACCAAATATAACAATGATTCTTGGGGAAACAGTCGAAATTCTGATACACGTGCAAAGGTAGGGAAACTGAGCCCGAAATCGACTTCAGAATACTCGCACAAGGTTGTCTTCTCAAGTGACCCCCAATAATACGTGCAACCACTACACCAAGACCAACAATGCAAGGTTAGTCACTCTGCTAGTCTCAATGTGACCTCATGATTTCCCCTTGTGTGAGAAGGGCTTCCCAGGAAAAAATTTAATAAGTGGATTTACCAATCCCTAGCACAATATTGTATGTTTGTTTACAGCTTTGGAATGTTATCTTTCACACTTATTCCAAATCCCTACACTCTAAGCTAATGTAGGTTTGCTACCAAAAAATATAAAAATGTCTAATCAATTTTTATAAGTGCTTAATTTTAACGGTTTTGTTTACTCAAAAGGAAAATGGTGTGGACTAAATTATATTTTGACCGAATCTAAACAATGCAAAGAAATGAGAATGAAAATATTTCACTTCGATGAAAGCTATATTACGAGAAGGAGAAAAATTTTATCATTCCTAGATGCACAATGTCCCAAAATTTTATTAAACTCATCAATATCAATATCTTCAATAAATGAGCCAAAGAGACTGTACACCAATACGGGATTCTTGGCCCCCCCAATTCAAGACCAAAAAATGCCAAAAACCATGCAATTTTTCTACTTCAAATTCAAGGATGCCCCCCAATCTAATGCAAAACAAGAAATTAAATTTTCTATTTCAAATATAGCTAAAAGAAATAGAAAAGATATTCAAAACAAAAGAAACCCAAACAGAAAAGTTTCTTTTAAAACGAACTATTTAGAAAAATAAGTGTTCTTTCACTAAACAATTCTTTGTAACTAAAAGACACTCAAAGAAAGAGATCAAATATTTCAAAAGAAAACAAGCTAAAACAAAGAAAATAAGGCTAAAAGGAGATTCAAATATTGTCAAGAACATTGTAATCAGACTATAGTCAAACCCAAAAATTCACCCCCAAACCATATCTAAGATTTGGGCAAGAAAAACCATCCAAAATTATTTTTTCACACAATCGTCGCAGGATATTAGACTAACATAGTGTGATGATCCTGGATCATCACAGGCTAGAGAAGAAAACTTTTTGATGATGTCTCACTATGTCTAAAGGCAGGGTGCGACGAACACTTAAAAACTGGAAAAATTAAAAAGCATGAATGTTTTTCAGTGAATTCAACAATTAGTGAGTCAGAATAGATATCCTAGTGACTTGGAAAATCATAAACCATGCAAACAAGCAAGGAAGATATACTACTAGGAAAACAATCTATTTCCCCACTATAGTCACCAATTTTGTTATCTAAAAAAATAGTAATTGAGGACACAAACGAATCTCCCTAGTTTCACCCTGAAACTAGAACAAAACAAGACAGAATATAAAACTTCCCCTGAGTGTTAATTATCAAGCATACTAACTAACAAGAGATCAATGGAATACCTTTTAAATGTCATTTGTCCTCGCTAGTGTCATCCTTGCTCCATTCCAAGGCTTATGGGACATTGAACCTTTTAAAAAGAAACAAGCCAATGAAGTGAAATCAACAATGTATACTTAACAAAACCTATGTATGTGATCAAGGAGTCATACAATAAAATAAGAAAATTTTTATGGGAAAGAAATATATCACTATATCAAAGATATGAAAATGAGAATACAACCAATGCCTTGATGTTGTAAGGTCCCTTCCAACATTTCCTTGCTTCCCACACACTTATACTCCATGGATTCTGAGACTGTATATTTGAAATTCACTCACAATATATCTTGACAAAGAAAAGATCATAACCAGCATACAAGCTCCAAAAACTCCAACCTACAAAAATTAAGAACTAGCCATTCCAAAAACTCTAACCCAAGAAATTTCCAAGTATCTTTCCCATGAGAAMTCTTCTCCTTTTATAAGTTGAAAAGGATAGGGTGAGGAGGTTAGGATGATCCCACTAGATTAGGGATGCGACTCAGATCCAAATCGATCAGAGGCCACCTCACCCTCGAAGATTCCATTCTATAAACATCGAGAAGATGCTCTTTTTCTTCGTAAACAAGGTCGTCACACCCTTCAAACTGAGCAAACTGCGACAACGTCGTAGGCCACTGTGGTGAAACCTACGATGATCCTAAAAWTTTTCACCCTTAACACTGAGAAAGGTGCGACAATCCTTTTTTATAAGGTTTTGACAAAGGAAAAGATARTTTTCATCTTTCTGGAAAAYGTGTCTTCATTCTTCTTCAGGGATTCAGGCCAGTGATCCTTCTAAAGACAAAGGATATGTGTACATCATTAACGGTCATAGGGGTGACGAAAATAATGTGTAACAGGAGGGGATTGTAATACCCGTGTTTCCCCCAATTTGTAAATATAACTATAACTGGCCAAGAGACTATGGTAGATTAAATATGTGTGAATGTTTGATTTGATGAATCCTTGTATAAAAGTCTCAATGTATGAATTTATGTTATTAATAGAATTTGAATATGTGTTGCACAACTGCTGAAAGGGGGAAAGTTTTCCAAGATAGACCATGGATGCTATGAGAGAGATGGTGACGGGAAACCGGGAATGGTTGAGATGACCCTCACCAAACCAGTACCTACTGGGTGTAATAGCTCAACAATCCTCTAACCTAGAAATGAATTACTAGTCAGTCTGGTAGTTGGAAGGCCATCCTCAAGAGTTAATGAGGAGATGGGGCAGGTTACCCATATGTACGGATTTCAGGCATGACCATGAATTGGGATTCAAACCCCTACAACCTTGTTGAGGAAGGAAATAAATGAGATAATTCAGGGACAAAGACAAATGGGTGAGATAGAAGAGTATAGAAAACACTCTTCCAATATGAGAATAAAAGAATACTCTGATTCTGGAGTTGAGAGGAAAAATTCGAGCAGTAAGCTCAATCTGGTTGTAAGAATCTGTGGACAGGGTTTGTCTACAAGCTGATAAACAAGGTTGATGAGTGATTGAGGAAGTACTCGTGCAGAACTCCTTTCTTATATTAGAGAAAACCAGACACCCAGTTCCTGTGGGAGGAGGATCACAACCTTCGTCCCTAACTATTTTGCGGCAAAGAGAAATATTCTCTCTTAGATCATCGTGGTCTAGCTCAGGGGTGACTAGTGATAAATCCATTAGGAGTGATTGTGCCTATGGGTGGGAGGAAATAGACACCCCTTTCAACATTTTCTTCACATTTTCCAGTTCTGATAAGCATTTTCATCCTCTATGTATTATATTGGATGTGATGATGAAATTTTTTTGTTTATGATTCAGTCTTGCAGTATTTGAATAGTTATTATATAGGATCTTTTTCTTCTATAAAATTCTATACTTCATGGCTTTCAATTTATCTCATTTTTGTTTCTAGATAGATATGAGATGTGAATTCACAGGAGAGATGGGGTAGGATTGACTTAAAATGTCTAATTCCTAGCGACCCTTTGAAGTTTACCTTAGCGGGAATTTCAAGTTCGATTATGTGGGAGAATGGGCGTTTTTCCTTTAGACTTTTCACTCATTTGACCGAGGGCTCATTCCCATGCCCTTAAACCCTTTGTTACAAAAATGATTTGCACTTAGTCCATAATATTTTCCAAGAGACACATGTGACCACGGCCTAGGAACCCTGCGCTAGTCCAAAAGGATCTATCTCTTTCAGCTTCGGGACTTCGAGACTTGTGACTCCACAATCCTCGAAAGTATTCAAAGGTCGAAGTTGTAAATCGACAAGGGTCCTTGATCTGGGGATCCAATGTGGATCTCTCTCAGCCATCAGATTGGACGTAGCAAGGGAGGCATTAAGCGCTTCGACGGAGTGTTACTTCATGATATTAGGAGTGGTCTAGCACTAAAACTCCCGAATGTCGGAGTCACAGAGTAAATCTGGACCACTGAAAAGGGAGGGACACATGTCCATAGATAAATCATTATCTAGAAGTCCAGGTATTTGGCGATATAGGGACGTCATAGTTTCCCCAGAGCTCTGCAAGCCAAAGTAAATCCTATTCGTAGATGCTAGGTACATGTGGCGATGGATCTAGAGTGGTCCGAAGGGAAAGTCAGGTGATACACAGTGAACTCCCGAGTAACGGACTGCCAAAGTAACGAGGACCATTGGATGAATGGGTACGTGGAAAGAGATTCCGTGGTCTAGACACTTCGTGCTCCAGAGGAATTTGGCCAACGGTTTTGAAACTGTGAAAACCGTCGAAGTTGTGTTGAAATAAATATCGCTTGTTGATAAATATTGGATCTCGCGTGGCGCAAGATCTGAGAGTCCGGAGACTTATCTCTTCAGGGGATTTTCATCAAGATGATTCATTAAGTGTCGAATATCATAGCCGTGAAGTAATGAGGACCATGGATCTATGGATCCACATGGGTGAGTCCCAATCGTATGACGGGGGATGACGTGGCTCATTGACGTCATCCCAGGTGACGTAGACCCGCAACCAAGATGTCATGTGTCACCCATATTTGGTTGATTCATAGACCCTTTACAACTATTAAAGCATGACATATGTCACCTCTTTGAGGAGAACACGTGTCACCCCTCGACCCTCACTACATGTCAGCTCTTGGTTTGTGCCTTCCTAGCCAACGTGGTTGGTGACGTAATTGGGACCCTGAGAGTTTGGATAACTTCAAAGTTCGGAATATTTAGGGTGTGGTACCATATATGAACGTTCGAGGTAAATTGTTGATCACTGAAGGGCCCAATCCATGTGGTAATAATTCAGAAGGTTTGATTGTAGGTTGATACAGGAAGGTCCAACGAAGATCATCGGTCGATGATAGCCAACAGACCAACAACAACATCGATTACCGAAACGTCGAAACATAGGACGTTCAATGCTAAATGCCGAACGTCTATCATCGAAGGGATATGGCCACGCAGCGATATTTCAGGACTTTGGGGATTAGGAAAAAGGAGAGTTATGCGCTAGATGTCAAGCTCCTTTTTAACTGTAGGATCTTGGTAGAGGACGTGGACTATTGATTTCCCTTATTTTTCAGCAATCTAGGAAATTTGACAACAACGTTGGAACTCCCGAAGCCCAGGAATTCCAAAGCGCTGAAACCTTTGCTAAGAAGACTCTTAGCTCCCAGTTTTCATCTCGAGGTCATGAGGAGGACCCCGCTAGTTTTTTTAGGCACGTAATGGTAGATGTGAACTTCGAAGAAGAAGAAGAAGATTGTTCTTATTAGTAAGGAAACGCGAAAATTTGATGCCCCATCCCTAGAAAAGGTATTTAGGGTTTGGGTGTGTTACACCCTCCTTGTTTTTTCGGCTCCTCGGTTTACTACCTAGACATCGACTTCTTCATATTTATTCTTATATAATTGTGGATTCACATGCACTATATTGAAATGTGTCTTATTTTCTTCCCACTTATTCACTAAGTCAGGACATTCCTCTGTGACATATTTAGGATTGCATCAGTATGCACAAGACATGTGCAATTTGGTACAAAACCATGATATATGACCAATTTCTCCACAATTGAAACAAGTGGGAGGCATGCCTCCCCCTCATCCATATCCTCGGCTACAAACGCTCCCATATCCTCCCCCTCATCCATATCCTCGGCCACAACTGCTCCCATATCCTCCCATGGGGCCTCTTTAGTTACCACATATTTCAGCACTACAATGATCACCACCCTTATGTTCTTCATGTACTCAAAATGCATCATTGGTATTGTCTTGCATCATCTGGAGTGATTGACAGTTGTTGACATCGTGCCCCACAAACTTACAGAACTCACAGAATGAAGTATGTTGTATATTTTGACATTTATATAAATTTTGGAAGTTGATCCAAGTGGATATCAGTGCCCACCCACCTTTTCCAACTGGCTCAAAACAGTTTTCTGGCAATTTTGGTAATTTACTATTTTTAGTAGTTTTTAACTTCCGGGGCCATTTTGAGGGCCTAAATGAAGTTTTTTTTGGATATATATTCTCAAGCATAGCCAAAGGATTTTATTGAGCCCCATAAATGAATCTCCTCGACGATCCCTTTCCAACGAGCTATTTTTTCCCCCAAACAAAGATCATATGCCAAGGTTACGCCCATGGGAAGTTGATACACCAAACTACCCAAAACGGGGTCCACAAAACTATTGGCTTTTCATATTCTGGGGTTAGGGTTTTGGATTTTATTTATGATAAAAATTCCTTTGGAGCCTCATTGTAAAATCATCTTCTTGTGAATGCGAGTAGCGGACACATCTCTTCTCAAAGATAAGTTACCACCATTCTAGTGAGTATTTCACTCTTTCACTCTTTCACTCTATATTTTTATAGTCTTTGTACATTTTCTCTCATTAATAGAAAATTGTGTATTACTTTATCTATGTGTTTATGGTTCCATCTTTGATACATTTATGTTATATTATTGGATATCCGAGATATCTTTTTACATTTATTTATTATGTCTCCACTCTCATTTCATGCCGAAAATAATTTGGATCAGTGGTATCAGAGAAGGCTACTCTTGATCATTTTTTTCATTGCATGTCCCCGATGAGGTCCGAGTATAGAAAGTTGGGTCTCGATATTTTCTCTATTGACTACAATCTCTCTCCCATGCCCAAGAAACCCTCCATGGAGGAAGAAAATAAAAACAACAGAGCATGTGATTCTATCAATATGTTGCTTGAGCAAGCTCTCACGTGACAGAGGGACAAAATGATGGATAATTTTTCCCACATCCTTCAACGCATGTCGATAGAAACAGGCGCATATTCATCAAACAACCACTTTGGAAGAACCTCTCATTTAAAGGTATAGGTTAATTTTTATATTCCTGTATTTGAAGGTCAGATAGATGCGGATGCCCTGGGAAAATGGTTAAATATATTAAAAGGTTGTTTCTCTGTTCATAATTTTTCCGACAAGGAAAAGATCACCTTCGCATTCCTTAAAGATCTCCCCCATGTCAAACATTGGTGGGAAACTTACTGGGAGAAAATTTCCACAGAGGAGTCTAGAATATATGGGGTCGATCTCACTTGGGATTTTTTTGTGGATGCAGTAAAGGAACAGTATTATCCTATTGGAAACTATGAGGACCAGTACATGAGATGGACCACACTGCGGAAAGAGAGGGGCCAAGCAGTTCCAAAGTTCACCAATACCTTCCATACCTTGCACACCAATATGGGTATCAAAGACTCTAAACAACATTTGGTTCTGAAATACTGTGGGGCTCTGCATAGATATATCCAAACTGAAATGGATTTTATGGACATCTCATCACTCGGTATTGCTTATCGATATGTTGTTAAAATCGAGCAGAAATTTAAGCACCAGAACAAACGGGAGTTTGGGTATGAAAATTTGCAACAACCAAAGTATGATAAAGATGTCCCTAACAAACAGTCTCCTGAAAACTAGTCCAAGCCACATAAAAAGAAGGGTCACGGAAAAACAAAGGACACCAAAAAATGCTATGATTTCCACAAAATCCCCTAGACAACACCGATGAATGTCTCTCAAAACAGTCATTGTTGGCCGAGATCAAAGACATGATCCTAGCCCTGATTCAAAATATGATTATGAAAATACTGGTAAAATACAGATCATCGACGCAGACCCCACTGTTATTGTCGCGATCAAAGCAATTCAACCAGAAGAACCAATAGATGTTGAAGAGGGGGAGCTCATTTTTCATTCACATATGCGGGTGAAGGGGACCCCACTACATTTTATTGTTGATAGTAGAAGCCAGAAGAACCTCATCTTAGCAGAGGTCATCAAACAGTTGGGATTGTCCACAACACCACACCTGCATCCATACAACATTGGGTGGCTTCTCCCGGAACGCGATCTTCATGTCAGCCAACAGTTTCAATTGTCATATGRCATCCATCCCTTCAAGGATGAGGTATTATGTGATGTTTCCCCATTGGATGTCTGTGATTTTATCTTGGGCCAACCATATATGTGGAAGCGCCATGTTGTTTATGAGTCTTGACTCTGCAGTGTCATTGTTTCTCTGGGGGCTCATCTCTACAGAATACCAAAGTTAGTTCTGACTACTATTCCATATAAAAATTTCTGCAAGGTAGTGTCTCAAACTACAAAATCCAACTTATTCACAATCTGTTCAAAAGGTGAACAGAAGGATACTGCAACCACTATAGCCTCGACCCAAGCACCTTTCTATCCAACAGAAGCAAGTTGACGAGATTGCAGAAAAGTGTAAATATTCATTTTTCACAAAGGAATCTTATGTATCCAGACTAGTTAAAAAGTTCCAACCCTTCCATCCAAATTTTCGTGACAACCTTCAACAAGCTAAGCAACACAACTTCTCCATCAAGGCAACCATCTCATCAAGATGTAGATTCAAAAAATGCTTTTGCCTCTCCCCGAGCACTCAACGCAATGGATACCATGGCTTCCTAATGAGGGAGTATTCATCTAGGTGGATATCGGTGTCCACCCACCTTTTCCAACTGGCTCAAAACAGTTTTCTAGCAATTTTGGTAATTTACTATTTTTAGCAGTTTTTAACTTCCGGGGCCATTTTGAGGGCCTAAATGAAGGCTTTTTGGGATTGATTTTCTCAATGATAGCCAAAGGCTCTAATTTATCCCCCTAAATGAATCTCCTCGAAGATACCTTTCCAACGAGCTATCATGTCTCCAAAACAGAGATCATATGCCAAAGTCATGCCCCTGAGAAGTTGAAACACCAAACTACCTAAAATGAGGTCCACAAAATTGTTGGCTTTTCATCTTCCGGGGTTGGGGTTTTGGATTTTCTTTATGATAAAAGGGCCTTTGGAGCCTCATTGTAAATTCATCTTCTTGCGAATGCAAGTAGAGGACACATCTCTTCTCAGAGATAAGCTACCACCATTTTATCAAGTCTTTCACTTTGTATTTTTACAGTATTTGTACATTTTCGCTCATTAATAGAAAATTGTGTATTACTGTATCTCTGTGTTTCTGGTTTCATCTCTGATACATTTATGTTATATTATTGGATATCTGAGATATCTATGTACATTTCTTTATTATATATCCACTCTCATTTCGTGTCGAAAATAATTCGAATCAGAAGTGGGGTGGTACGTAGCCCAAATGTCGACATATCTCGCACCATTTTGTCTGTCTAGTTGGGAATGGAATCAACACATCTATTGCCACATAATTCAGAAGTACATGGAACTCATCCCTACGATGCCCCTCAGTGCGATAGGTGGTACACCATACATACTCATGCATGACTTTTTTCTTCACCATATCTTACAACTGCATCATAAGGTTGTCCAGTTGTGACTACACCTGTGTCAATCCTRCCAATGTCATTTCCCCTCCTGGCATAGCTTTGAGGCCCACTGCACTTTCTACTTYCTCTACTTGAGTAGTCACTTTTTGTTGGGTAAGTGCGACCCAAATATGGGGAAGAAACCCTGCAATAAACCAATCTCAGTGTTGCACATTCTGGATTTGGAACTTCATCCTATGCAATAAAATCTTAATCCATTGGTCATAATCCCACACGGTTTCCCCTTGTTGTTGCTTAATATCCTTGATCTTAGCAATACACTGAGATTTAGACTTGGATTTTGAAATTCCTTCAGTAAATCCATTTTGATATTCGACATAGACCTTGTTTGTCCTATTGATGTAGTGGAATTATACTTTAGGTACCACATCAAGGCTCTATCCCTAAACGTGGTTTCCAGCTACGTGATATTTGTTTCTTCTTCAGAGATCCTCTTCACAGACCATATTTCTTCGCACATGAACCAATTTTTTTCCATGTCACATTTACTAGCTCTGTGGAAAATGAGTAGCCTCAAGGAGTTGTCCTAATTCTCCATCGTCACTCTCAGACCAACTCCTCTGATATGCATTTTGGTTGTCAAATTTCTTGTTACCGATACCCCTCTTTTTGAAGTGGAATTGGATTCACCTTCTTTTTCACTTGCCTCTTCTCTTTTGTCTTCTTCTACTATTTCTCCTACTGCAATTATTTCACTATCTGTTGTTCTTTCTTCTTGATTGCAAATGCATAAGGGGGGTGGTTCAAATGGGGGTTACATCCATATCCTTCTAGCATTTATTGTGAGGGGACCTAGAGAGTTTCCTACTTCCAGCTGCACAAGGCCATCTATAATAGCCAATTCTTCTCCGCCGCCACTAGGGGATCCTTTATCTTCCTTCCTTTATTTCRCACCTCCACTCTACGCCTCATATTCTTCCAAGGTTGCAKAATTCCACAACAGCAAAGGGGTTTTAAATTCATCATGTATKCCCCTAGGACCACTACTAATGTTATTGCTATCCCCACTAGACACCCTAATTTTGGCACCACGCCTCTTCGCGAGCCTATCTATGTTTGTGCTCCACTCTAGGACAATGCACTCTTCCACACTTCCTCCTGGTGCGGTCTCTTTTCTCTTCATCCTGGGCCATACCCCTCATTGCATGCCCCTTGTGATCTACTTATCACATCTCTGCCCCTCTTTATTTATTATCTAGACTCTTCCTGCATATCTCTTGGCTCTCTCTTCTCTACTCCTCTGGGTCCATCCCATTCCTCACCTCATCTCAACAAATTTTTGGATCCTCTTCAACAGATCCACTTCCTCTCTGATTTCCCCCCATCCTTTCAACCCCCCCTAGTAATAGGGGAGTCTACTTATCCATTATATCGAGCTCCATGCACATCAACCCCTTCTCCATGAAAAACATTGTGATCAATATTGCAATATCTTCTAGCATTCATTTCCTTAGACCTTCCGTAAATTTCCTTTCAACCTAGATGAAAGAATCAGTGTAATCCAAAACAAAATCAATAATATAGCCTTCATTTACTCAAGAAAATCAGAAGTCAATGGCCCAAGTCGACTTCTTTCCCAACACCCTCAATCTATCAAGTGTGGCTTGATCCCAAACCACTGGTTCTAAAGGCCACATGGTAGAATTGGTAGTAGTTTTCCTTTTCATCCATTCATACAACAATCAAGGGAATTCAACAAAGAATATCTCATGCATATAAGTATAAATATATTTTTATTTCCATCTCCCCACATTCACTCTCAGGCCATAAGTTTCTAATAGGGAAAACTCATTCTCCTTTGCAGTTAGCCAGTCTTGAATTTTCTCTTGAGATGGATACCACCTCATATCTTAACTTCATCATTCCATACAAGACTTTTAGGTCCCGACAAAGGAACCATTTGTTGTCGTTATTTCACTCTTGTGTGTGTCCTTCTTAATGCTTGGTATTTTAGACCTCATGTTCGTCCAAAGTTGACCAAAAAAAACCCCAAAGCATTGGCATATCAATATTCATTCAAGGCCAAAGAAGGTCTTACTCGAGACACAATGAGGATTACAAAGACCATCTGGTCTTGTGACATCTAGTCTTGTGACACGAATGAAGGATTAAATACATAGGTATCCATCCGAGATGGCATTCATGCACTCCATTAACCTCATTTTAGTATTGATCATTAATTAAAACAATACACATACATGTCCAAATAATACATGAATGACACACAATAGATTAGAACAGTTGCAGCTTTATTATCCCTTCAATTCCATAACACACAAGTATACATTAAGTAAACTATATTCAACAACAATAGAGTTTCATGTCTTCTTTAGATAGTTCCCCATATTTACAATGTATTATGCCCAGTGCATTCCTTAGACATCAAACATATGACAGACTCATACTTACATTTAGAAGAATTACAACATTACAAAGGCTCAAAGTGAGCTCGACACACAACAAATCAATGAATCTTATATGTGAGTGTCTAACTCTCTAATAATCTAACTCTCTTTTTGATGTTGCAGCATCCTTTTATATCTTTCTTTGCTCAAGAATTATGTCTCTTTCGACTCTGCTCCACTCACTCTATTGAAAAATTGCCGCACACGCTTCTGGAACCTACTTGTAATATACATAGCCTTTTGGAATTAGGGAAATCTTAATTTCCTTGCCAACTCATCTTTTTTTAGCTCCACATTCCCTTCTATTGTTGTCAATAATCATTCGAGAAGATTTCCCAATGATTCCTTTCTTGACTATAGCGTGCATCTTTTTGATTTCCAGTACACATCAAAACTTGGACCGGTGTGCATTTGATAGGCCTCGGGATTGGTGCACAATATCAAAACTCGGTTAGGTGTGCACTTCTTGTCATTATTCACACATTTATATAATGCATGCACAAAACCAGAATGGGCACGTTAAAAAACTTGGAAGGAATGGGCACAAAACTTGGAATTAGTGTGCACAACTTCGTTTGTGTGCTCACATGATATTAACCCAAAAATTTGGGTTCCAACAGTAAGTGAAATAGAATGAGGGAATACATGGAATATAAGGGGATTTCATTCCTTAGGTTGTGCAGGATATAGGGGAAACAGAGATGGTGTATCAATATTGTTGTAGAGTGAATAGACTATAAATTATGGGAATGGGTTGTGTGAGAGGATTAGAGATAGCCATAGGGAATTTGTCCTTATGGAATCATATCCTCAACCTGAGGGTGGACTATTGTACAAATATTAAGTGCAACAAAGCTTATGGTTGGGTGTAACATCGTTTGTCTACAACTGGTTGGTGAAATGTTCCCAAAAGATAAGTTTATATGGTTTATTTGTGTAAATGTTGGATTCAATCCATTCATGTTGTAAATGGAATGTTGTTATATTTGTATGGATGAACCTACATTGTTATTTTACATGATTTAATTACATTAATAGTAGGAAAATGAATAAATATGGTATCAAAGCTATAACATTTGGATTTCAATGTTGTAGATGGCTAGGTAAATTGTAAAAGCATATCAGAGAAAAATATTGATTAAGTAGGAAGGAAGTTTTGAAGTACCCCATTGTACCAATAATGTATAGGGGTGGTTAAGTATGTGACAACCCAAAGTGGGAGAAAACCTATATATAAATTGAGGCCTATGCTCTCCTCTCGTGTCTTCGATTATGAAAAGAAATTTTAAAGAAATGGGGAACTCACTATGGAGTTGTCTATGGCACAATGGCCTGAATGGTTGCTACAAAATATTTGTCATCCTCTATTATGATCTTAAATCCCATTCCTAATTTCTCTACTCAACTATGGAACAAGTGCAATGATAAATAATGGAACCCCCTCTTCTCCTAGCAGCCTAGTATTTAGCATATCCCAATAGTCATCTAGGTTTAGGGTTATTGCATTCCTTAACCCTCAATTACTGATAAGGTTTGGACCTTATTCAATATTATTGAAATTCCATGCATGACTAGCCCCACATGTGTGAGTAATAGATGTTGTTGTGGAATCCACTTGGTAACATGGTGGTCAACAAATTAAGTCAACTTTTAAAAGGCATAACTTCCACATATGAACTCTAATTGAGGTGATTGTCACATTGTTGGAAAGGTCTCAATGCATATAATAAATTTAATGGATTGCAAGTTGTTATTTCAAAGTTTTGAACCCAAAAAGTGTCATTTTATGCCTTAAAGTGGCTTTGGAAAGTTCCAAATCCCAAATCTACAAACTAGGATTTTCCACTAAAATGGGCCCTGCAAGACAATTCCTCCATTTTTTCCATCTAGAAAGTACCAAGATAGATAAAAATTTATATAATGATATAATTTGGATCATTTATTCAACATTTCAACCACCCATCACAAAATCTCTTATGGTTCAATACCATCATAATTCATCTTAACAAGTCCGAAATAAAATAAAAGTGAAAGTGGTTATTAAAGTTGATAGATGTCATAAACTATATCACCTGAAATTCAATGGCATGCCATCGTGGGGTAAGAACCAATTGAAGATGTCCTGAACTAGCACATTGGCCTTGCCATTATGGACTAGAAGGACATGGTGGATCCGTCAGGAGGTAAAATATGGAACCAAACTTTGTGTAACAGTGACAAATGGCTCTACACCACTATTACAATACTCCCAAACTTTGTTGAGCTACAGGAAAATAAGGAGAGAATTAAATGAATGGCATCAAGACATAGAGCATTTTCTATGGGACTACTAAAAATTGGATATTATATCATATTTTATGTCCCTTTGGGTATGAATATTCTTGTGTTAGACATGAAGCACTCAAATCAATCCCTCAAGGTCTAAGTAGTAGTCGAAGATATCGAGTTACCCTAATTCCTCCCATTTGTGTGAATGACAATTGTGTAGGTACAATAAGGAATGTATTCCCCATGTTTGGCATAAGATTATATAATAGTATTCGTTCAATATTTCATGTTCATTTCAATTATGAAGACATGGTTTGAGAAAATATTAGTTAGAGGATTTCATCATCTCAATTTGTTTCTCATGGTAGTGGTATCCACCTCTTTTGTGATAATGTAGCATCCCCACTACTAAACCCAAAAAAAAAATTATGATACTACTAAATTAAAATGCATGAAACAGGATAAAAATTCCCATGCATTTAACATCATTATTTAAAATCATGAATGTAGTTTATTAAACATGCACAAAATTCATTAATTCACTCAAATAGCATGGTAGCATTCACAACAACTAAAACCCATGAATAGAAATAATGAACATAGATAAAATGATTATCTTTTTAATTAAATGTGCAACCAGCTAAAGAGGATGGACGTTCCACCCAAATGTAGATTTTTCGCTCCAATTCTCAATAGAAAATCACCCATGATATGGGGCTAGGAATCCACAAGAAAGGGTGTCTCGTAAGGGCCTCTATTTTCCACTGACAATGAGATAATTTTATACAGTCATCCCAATCCACCATCTCTCTTACCCTCAACCTGCATGACCCAAGGAATGGAATCCCCTTCTCTTCTACAAAGTTTCGTAGGCTATTCCCCCTTCCCTCTAGGGCTCCATCACAAGTTTTCTAGGAATCTATTTTTCTCGGCACTCTAGGGACTTCAACAGTAATAGGAATCCTAATAGCAACAACTCGCTAGCTTTGGGTAAATTCCTCCATAGAAATATCACTCTATAGGCCTAACAACTTAATTCTTTATGAATTCACAAATCCAACAAGTTGCCCACAAACCCCACTATGGATGCTAATGGACCCCAACATTGACACCTTTTTTGTACAATTGTGGCAATTTCTCACAAATCCATGCTTACCTTTTCTAGTGTATTCCACCCTTTTTTTGCTCAAAATGGAATTTTGGAAAAGGTATCTATTAGTCTATATTTTGTCATATTTTGGAAATTATTTGGTGATGATTAGATTAAGTTTTGCACTTATCTTTCCTAATAGTATGTCACAGTATTATGTCACGAGAAAGTTACAAAAATCCCATAGCCAAACTATGGGTTAGTTGTGGAAAAGTTAGAAGAATCTTGTATCCAAACTATGGGTAAACTGTAGGAATGCTATAGGGATATTGTAGACAAACTATTGGCTATAAATGGGGAATCTATGGAGAATCTATAAATTGAATATTCATGAGCCACAAAATTCTACAGGAGGGTCATTGCCACCAATTGCAAGACCTAAGTATCACTACTTCAACCACCTCCAATTTTGGTCTTGTGGAATTGGAACCAAGTGACAAAGAACCGAGTGATAAGCTCGAGAATCAAAATAATGGTAATTACCATTTGGGATAAACACATCAACACACAAATCATGATCTACTTTGATATCCCAATTTTTCAATCTATACAAGCAACATGTGCATCTATGTGTAACTTCAGTTAGCGATTAAATTGCGGTTCAACAAATATTCAATTAGTTTAACCCAAATATAGAGAAAAGACAAGTTAGTGTTGTCAAAGATGGCTTGAGAGCCAATGGTTCTCAATCATATCTAATTAAAATATATCTTAGTATAGATCAAGGGGATTTCTAAATAAGAGATGGACCATCTTTCCTTGTAGAGAGGTAGACACGGCTACATCATTGCCTTGTATTTTGATTCATGTTTAATTAAAGGACCTATGCAATCTTGATTCATAGTATTTCATTTATGTGTGCATAAAGTTGGATAAGTATATTCTACAGCATTTCCCAACACTCTGTCTAGGGAGTAAAGGGCCCACTTCCAATGACAAGTGTTTTAGTAACTAATCAGGCTTATAGGATTTCATTTTTGGTAATTTCTATTTGAAGAGTGATTGTGTTGATTTAATTTAATCCTTGTTTGAGAGTTATTGTATTGATTTCATTTAACCTTGGTTTGGAGATATTATATTATGGTAGAATAACTATATTTAGTAAAATAGCATTGTTTCTTATCAAATCAAATTTCCATTCTATATTTGATTATTATTGTTTCTTTCCAATATATCAAACTTGAGAAGCAGACACTTTTTTTTTAAGTAGTTTGAATTACCATTCTCAATTGAAATTGGTTTTTGGTTTGATCATGTAATGTACCCCACCACCTCGGTCCCTTTTGGGATGGCGGGGTATTGGGAAAATTTATCCATTTTCCATCAAATGCATTATAAACACACCCAACTTCTAATACCATATAAGAAAACCTACTCCATCATACAATTTTACATGTATAATTATGCATAACACATTAATAATTTAGAAATGCATATAAGAAAAAATATTTTGTAAGCATACAACAATTAAACATCAATATGTAATGTAACAATAGAAAAACACATATAAACATGGCACTTATATTTTATGAAAACCTCGTCTAGATGAAAACCTCGGATGTTCCTCCCGACCATATACCTTGTTTCTCCAACTCTCTCAATAGTAGTTCACCCCCAAGATGGGGCTCTGACTCCACCAGGGTAAATAATTACCTAAAACCACATATGGTCTCCCACATAGTGCAAGAGTTTTCTAGACAATGTACCAAACTCCAGCAGTAATTCCAACCTACAGCCTCTCATTCCCCATCAACCTACACAACCCAAGGAAGTGTAGCCCCTTCTTCACACCATGATCCCTCAGATTGTCCCACTTCCCTTATAGGTCTCCAACATAGGATGGCCAAGAATTCTTAGAGCATTATGTCTCTAAGAACTCCAAATGCATTCAGGAATCTCCAAGAACCCTCTAGGCTTCACACCTTGGGAAACCACCCAAAACATTCTCACTCCAGGGCTCCAACCTTCCTCAAGGAAACCCAATGATAATTGTGCACTAAAACCCCAATAGAACTCACCTAGAATTATAGGGATTGGAAGGAAACACAAGGCTACAAACATTTCCTAGCTCACACTCCACTCAGTTCGGTAGTGGCATACATGCATATGGCAATGGCATTGGGCACGACACAGGAAACATGAATGTTGTTGGCACAGGGGCAGAACCAGGGTTCAACTCTAATAGTGCACCAACAAGCCCTAACTACTGGCCCTTTCAGCAACACCTGCGGAGTAGATGCAGTCTCAACCGAAGTAGCAATAGGGGGTTGCAAGACACAGGTGTCTACAACCAGAGGAAATCCAGAGTGGATCTGGGGCAACAACACACAACAATATCGATATTATTTACCACGCTTAAGCTTACTTTGCAAGTTATATCTCATATATAACACAACAATGGAATAAAAATATAACAGAAAGAAAAGAACATAGCATCAACTAGAGAGAACAACAAGATATGCGTGGTTCACCATCTCCCTAGGGCTATGTCCACAGAACAATGTTTCTTGATATATTATATGAAAACATACATTTCTATCTTCACACTTAGCTTGCAGATCTCTCTCCATTTATCTTCTTCCCTCCCCTCCCTGCGCACCCAACTGCAAGGTTGATCTCCGCACCCAACTGAAGTTCTTACAATACAATAATATTCTCACAGCACAATACTTTCCTCCCGCAGTGACAATAATCACTCAACATCAACAACACAATCCACTTCGAACGAACCCTCCGAGGTATTCTAGACCTTTATTTATACATTACATGATCAACGTCTACGTGTCAAAACCCTAGATCCAAAAACCCTAGGTGTCTAAAACCCTAGGTCAACTTGACCTGTGTTTTCAAGGCTTCTCCAGCCTGTCTTTCCTTCTTTTCTGTGAGGTGCTCCAAAGCACTCGTTGATGGATTTTTCTTCTTGTTGAGTTGTCCATGGTCCATCTTCTTTGTTGATATGTCTTCCTTGATATTCTCTTTCAACGGATAAATTTCCCTTACTTCTCTCCTTCTTTTATTATTTTTTGACCACTTTGACCCATTCTCAGTTAATGTGCCTTCCACGCAGTTAGCACTTTGCTCTTCTTCTTAATCTTCGCTTCCTTCCATAACCAAGGGCCAACAAGCCCCCAACACTCACCTATGACTTGTCCCAAGTTACTGGAAGACTAAACCTTTTGTTTCACTTCAACTTCAGATTGTGCGGAGCAGCCTGTGCTTTCTGATCGGTCCCTCCCTTCCTTGTGAAGACTTTCCTTTTTGTGTCTGGTACCTAGTTTCAACTACACCTGGTACCTAGAACCTTCTTCTTTTCTTTTATTGAGGGTTGTGAGGCAACAGGTTGTCATAATACAATTTAAATCTACTCCTGCTTACTAAACCTTCCTTCCATTCTCGATTTAGAGTCTTCAACTACACAAATCCTCCTTCTGTAACATAGGCGACCTCATATGGCTCACGCCAATGTGTCTTGAACTTCCCTGGATGCTTCATGAACTTGTTGTCATATACCAGCACCAAATCTCCGTGTTGGAATGCTTTTCTCTTTATATGCCTCTCATGGTAGGCCTTCTCTCGTTCCTTTAGTACCTATTGATGAAATCCTGCAATAAAATTGTCCTCCTCAAGTTCTACCAACTACGCAAACCTCTCTTGAACAACGCCAGTGTCATCCATATCTATAATTTCTAGAATTATTAAGCTAGGAACTAAATATTCCATAGGTATCATTGTTTCTAGGCCATAAACTAACTTAAAAGGAGTCTACATTGTTAGCTTCTTGCAAGTAGTTTGATATTCCCATAGTATTGTTGGCACTCTCAAATCTCAATCATCTCTGTTCACAATGCAAATATTCATCAGCGTTGTCTCCAAGAATTTATTGAAAGCTTCGACTTTACCATTCGCTTGTGGGTGGTATGGTGTGCTCTTCTGATGATGGACTTCAAATTCCTAAGTTAAGGCTTCAATACTCTTATTAATAAAATGAGTACCTTGATCACTCATAAGGACCTTTGGGAATCTGAATATGGTTATGATATCATCAAATATGAACCGCACAGTTGTAGTTGCACTACAGTCCTTAATTGCTCTTGTTTCTTCCCATCAGGTCAAATACTATGTCGCAGTGATGATGCATCGAGCTCCTGTGCACTTTCCTGGTGGGTTGATAGGTCCCACAAAGTCAATGGCCCATTTCTCAAATTCTTGTAAAGTTAGCTGAGGAACTAAAGGCATATCATCTCTTTTGGATGGTTTCCCAACTCTTTGGCATACATCGCAGGCTCTGTATTATTCCTTAGCATCTTTGTGTAAAGTGGGCCACCAAAGGCCATCTCGAATAACCTTCTACGTTGTTTCTTTCCCTGCATAATGTCCTCATGTGATGCGTCCATGTTATTCTGCCAGAATTAGTGGTCTTTTTGCCTCAATAATGCATCTCCTAAAAATCTCATCTGGTCCCATCTTATATAGTTGTCCAGCTATAAGTGAAAAATCTGCAGTGCAAACTACCAGTTGTTTCTTCTGAATGATTGTATACTCTTGGGGTGTCATTCCTGTAGATAGGTACTTTATTATCTCGGCGAAGTGATCATCAACCTTTTTGATGGCCAGCAACTATGAATCTGCTAGTGTATCCTCCAAACTGGTAGGTTCCTCTCCATGTTCTAGCCTGGACAAGTGGTCGAGTCCCTTGTTCATTCTCCCTGGTTTGACCACAATCTCAAAGTCATATTCCTTGAATAACAGTATCCATATGCATATTCTCCCCCCCAACACTGGCCTGTTGACTAAGTATTTCAGTGTAGAGTGATCAATGAACATCTTAAAATGCCCTTCCAACAAGTAGTGTCGAAAATATTGCAGGGCATACACCATAACTAAACCTTCTCTTTCAGTGGTAGTGTAGTTTACCTCAGCTTCAGATAGCTTCCTGCTAGAAAAATCTATTGGGTGGTCAATATCTCCTTCTCCTACTTGTGCTAGCACTACTCTTGATGCAATAGATGACGCATCGACGTGCACATGGAATTCCTTACTCCAATCTGGGAAAACCAGAATAGGCGCAGTGACATTTTTCTGTTTCAGTGTGTTGAAGCTCTGTTGACATTCCTTTGACTATTGAAACTGACAATATTTA